>BGPR01015123.1:245-14727 GCA_013235015.1 Araneus ventricosus
TGTAAGAATAAAGAAAGTCGATAGGAGAACACATCCGACGGTTTATTGAAAAGGAAGATTTTGCAAGAATAAAGAGAGTCGATAGGAGAACACATCCGACGGTTTATTGAAAAGGAAGATTTTGCAAGAATAAAGAGAGTCGATAGGAGAACACATCCGATGGTTTATTAAAAAGGAAGATTGTGTAAGAATAAAGAAAGTCGGTAGGAGAGCACCTCCGATGGTTTATTAAAAAGGAAGATTGTGTAAGAATAAAGAAAGTCGATAGAGGAACACATCCGATGGCTTATTAAAAAGGAAGATTGTGTAAGAATAAAGAAAGTCGATAGTAGAACACCTCCGATGGTTTATTAAAAAGGAAAATTGTGTAAGAATAAAGAAAGTCGATAGAAGAACACATCTGATGGCTTATTAAAACGGAAGATTGTGTAAGAATAAAGAAAGTCGATAGGAGGACACATCCAATGGTTTATTAAAAAGGAAGATTGTGTAAGATAACCGACGTATAACCGAAGCTTTGCGTCGTATAAGCGAAGAACTTTATCATTACAATGAATACGAATGAATCGGGACTGTGATGAAACGATGTAGAAATGTAAACGACGTATAAATGAGAAGCTCTAAACGGTACTTTACTGTATTTCGATTCCATTAAGCGAACTTAATGAAGCCGTCCTCGGCGGCGACTCTTGAACGTATAGATCTTGGCTAGCGGTAATGCAGCCCTGCGCTCCTTTCTTGGGCTCCGTTGTGGTCTGAATATCTACCTCCCTTAAAGTTAAAACCATCGAGAGTGGTTTCCCCTAATCTTTCTCGTATACTTCCCCGAAAAGGTGCTGTTTCCCTACCCCCAGCGGGGATAAAAAAATTCGAACCTACTGTAACCCAGAATCCAATGACTATCAGAAGGTTTTTCATTGTAGATTATAGTGATTGCAAAATATTTAGGTGAAGAATCAAATTCAAAGAGATGCGTACCGATTCCACTCTTGCCGGCTCAAGGACAAAGTGACGTAATCCTTCTGCGTGCACAGATATTGCTACCAGTACGCATGCACATGGATAATTGGATTAGAAAAATTAATTATGCAATTTGAACGCCTTTTTTTAAACGATTGAAACGAAATTTGGGCGCAGATCTATAATTAATATTAGCAACCGTCATACCAATTTTTATTTATCTAAGCCAAAGGGATATATAATTTTTACATCTGTATTCATTACACTATCCTTACAGTAAATTATACCTTACAGAATATACCTATCCTTTCAGAATATTAATTTTCTATACGCTAACAGTTTCAGAAATTATTAAATTAACGTTTATTTCGTGGGAAACAAAAGTTTGTTGAATGAATATGCCAGAGAAAACGCTTTTCTAGAATCTTCTTTCCAAAAAATGCATTTCTGATCCCTAATAATTTTGTGGAAAAGATAAGGCGAAAATGAGTGGTAGTTCAATAGTAAAACAACTAAAAAAACTTATGAAAATTCTTAATAAAAGAGAGAAATGCCATTACCAAGATGTTTTTACTGAGAAAACCCGCAAATTTAGTTGTTTGTAAATTCCAGTGTAATAAATAAGATATTAAAAAGATAATCATGAACTCCTTAAGCTCTAAAAACATTCAAGCGAAAGAAATGAAATCAGAGTTGTTGGGGAGGGAGTGACAATTTGGATTTGTGTTTTTCGAGCAATTTTGTTCAAATCGATAACAAATTTTATCTTAAAAACAACATAAATAACTACAAATCAGTTTCTGACGAAATTTTTGAAATTCCTCCGCAAGAAAATTTTCCAAAGTAAAAGAAATTATGGAAAGTTAGCATATATTTGCAATCATGTCTACGATTGTTGACAACTCGGTACGAAACTATGATTCTCTTTGGAGAGTTGTGTGAATTAGAGCAATAAGTTTTACAAGCTGTTTTTTTATGGAAACACATGTTATTTGACCATTCACAAAAAGTTAACCTCTGAATGATTGTTTTTTCTGTAATCCAGCGCGTTTAATTTACCGTGAAAGCCAAAATGCATCGAGAAGAAAATTTAAAAAATTGCTGACCCATATCAAACAAAGTGACCTATAAAAAACTTTAACAGAAAAAAGAGAAGGTAATTTTAAACTATTCAGATATTAGGTTCTTGCATCTCAAGTATAAGCATTTATAAATTACCTTCAGAAATACCTGTTATACGAATAGAATAGGAGAAAGAGAATACAAAAAGTTAAATAGAATGTAGTTCCACAAGAGTTTATAACGATCAACTGAAAAATTTGTTGTAGTGGACGAAAGCTAAAATATCTTTAAGAAAGAGTAAACGTTTTAATGGAAAATAACGTAATTTTTAATTTCTTTTATACAAAATATATGAAGACAAATTATTGCAATCATCAAAAAATGCGGCATTGAAATTTTGATGTATCTCCATGTTTTAGACCTCCATGTATTCGAAAAGAACCAACCATTTTTGGAATTATGCCTGTTTGGCCGTGGGTAACACATAAACGGCAAAAAATTCGTTAACGAAAAGTTTATACATCTGTCCATCTGTGCACATGTGAGCGCGATAACTTCAAAACGCGACGGGCTAGATGAAGAAAATTTGAGATGTGGTTTTATTTGTGCATCTGCCCATCCTTGCACATGTGAGCGCGATAGCTTCAAAACGCTAAATAAAACTAAAAATGCAACAAGCAAGATGGGTAAATTTTAATACATGATTTTTAAATCAAAAGTTTAAATGTATTTCTAATTTAAGATTAAATCTGTCAACGGTTTGTTTGTTTGTCTGACGTGTGTATGCGACAACGTAATTCAAAAATCTAACAAAGCAAGATAGAACACATTTGGTATGTGGTTTTGACATCAAAATTGTAGATGTAAATCAAACTTTGGGCGCAATCGGTCAAAGGGATTGCGCCAAAAATATATTCCGGAGTTTTTCACTATACTACGAAGCTGAACGCAAAACATGTCGGAACGTGCGAGTGCTGTAGAAAGACTAGCGGAAAACATTCCTGCTAGTTTAACTATGCAAAAACAGGAAGCTCATAATTTTATATCATTTACAAAAAAGATATTAAAAGTTCTGTATTATTTTAAAATTAAGCAAGTAGCAAGGACATTTAGGAAATTAAAATGAAACTCTTAAAATTTATTACTTTAATTCGCTTTTTATGTTGTATAGTTTACGAAAATGTTTCAGATATATTCGACGGTGACCAATGTGTTTATTTATCTATGAGTCATTTGATGAAACTCACAATCTCATGATTGCTTCAACTGGCTTAAAGAAATGATCTTTAAAAACGGCTTATTTTAAATAAAATAATACAGTCGTTTCTTTTGTTTTTTTCAAAACAGCACAAAATGCATGATAGCTATTCATATTTATTTAAAAAAAAATGTAAAATATATTTTTTACTTTAATTCTTAAGTGAACGACATGGAATATATTACACACATCTAATCTTAAATAAACTTTAGAATGTAAAAACATTCTTCTTCACATCTTATGCATGACGGGGAATGCAAAATACAAACCCAGTCTTGAATTATCTTCAGTGCATGTTTTGCTAAAATTAATTTAAATCTAAAAAAATGGAAATTAACTTTGGTTCCGTGCTTTTTTATGGCGATAAAGGCAGATATCACGAATGCATTTTTCAGTGACTTTTATTTGCCTTTGAATAAAATAGTAATAATAAAAAAAGCAATGACCGAAATCTTTTCTCTTTTAATTTTTATCTATTGTTCTCTGGATTCTCATAAACATTTAACAGAGTTTAGGATTTAAAAGAATATGAAACATAATTTCCGATGCCTATCTGATCGATACGTTTCGTGGGGAAAAAAACCCAGCATCAATACTTCAGATATTTTTTAATGGCGTTTATGCAACAGATTGGAGAATAGCACAGATCGTAGAATCAGTGACAAGAAATGTTTTATTTTTTATTATTGAGTTGATCATTTTTAAATGCATTGTAATTTTATCACAATTGTAATAAGGTATTAAAGGTTTTCACATGAAAAAAAAGCCCACATGACTTAGTTTCTCTTAATGATGCAAAGATAGCGGAATTTCATGACGAATTACGGTAAGAAAAATGCATGATAGCTTTCTTTATTGTCAGTCAGGGCCGGGTTAAAAAATAGGCAACTGCCTATGGGCCCCACAACTTTTTGGGGTCCCAAGGTGGAATTTTCAGGGTAATTTAATTTTGTGCTTACATTTCAGTTACAATGTGCATGCCCTCAAATATATTCAAATTAAAAACAAGTATTGCTTAAATTTCAGAACATTATTCTTAGTATTCATTTTTTCCATGTTTTAAATGCTGTTTACAAATCAGTGCGGCCCAATTTTTTTCGCAGTTGGCTGACTAATTCACAAGTCAACAGCTCTGGAAATCTTTGTATTAGAATATTAATATTCTGCCAAAAACGTTTTATAAATTTTTAATTGTTAAATTAATATTTAATATTATTCTTATATTTATATTTTCTATACGCGATTTAAATTTTTTAATTCTTTTATAATAAAATCAACTCTCTTGGTGATGATCCTCAATTTAAATGTTTTTTTATTTCGGTTTGTCATAATATGTGTTACTTAAAAACTTGCATGTATAGAGATTAATTAAAACCAATTAAAAAAATCTTGTTTGGGAAATTGGGGAGGGAAAGGAGTCCCCAAAACTAACATTGCCTGAGGGTTCCTGCAGGGTTTAATCCGGCCTTGGATTCAGTACATGCTCATATAATTCACACCAAATGTGCCATGTCTGTTCATTTGGGAATTCTTTATATATTTTGCTGGAGGAAAAAGAACGTCACATCACAGAACAGCATAAGAAGCGTGCAGTTAGATTTTTGGTGAAAAAGCAATTTCGTTCGTTATATGACAATGATATTACTCTATTTAAAAGTTAATCACATAATGCGCATACTTGTACAGGACATGCATCGAATTATTGAATTTCAGCGCAAAAATTCCTAGCAAGAAAAGCAGAAGAAAAATTTAACTTCGGTTAAACATTTATAGCGCCCCATAGGTTTTTATCTGCATAGATGCAGGAAATTGGCGTCAAATTTATCTAGTTTCTATTTATCTAGCCCCGCAATTTAATTAAACACATAAAGTAAATTATAATAATCAAGTATTATACTTTTGGGTTATCGTGTTTTCCATAAACACAAATGAACAATCTGACATACGGTCAACCACAAGACGGATTTGATTTCAACTTTGATACACATCTAGAATTCTGGGTATAAATTCATATGGCAGATTTCATCCACATATTTGCCTTTTTGTTTTATCGTTTTCACATGCATATGGACGGAGAGATAGGCAGAATTTCTGATGATGTGATTTTGTCCAAGATTTGATACAGACTACAATTTTTAATGTAAAGACCAGATACAAAATTTGATACAGACTACAATTTTTAATGTAAAGACCAGATACAAAATTTGATACAGACTGCAATTTTTATTGTAAAGACTAGATACAAAATTTGATACAGACTGCAATTTTTAATGTAAAGTCCAGATACAAAATTTGATACAGACTACAATTTTTAACGTAAAGACCAGATACAAAATTTGATACAGAATGCAATTTTTAATGTAAAGACCAGATGCAAAATTTGATACAGACTACAATTTTTAATGTCAAGACCAGATACAAAAGTTGATTTGTCTAGCCACTAGGTTCTTGAGTTAAAGTGTTCAGACATAATTCCAAAAGTGGTGTTTTAGGATTCAGGGAGGACTAACGGTTGGAAATCCATCAAAATCTCGAGATCGAATTTATTGACGATTACAACACAGGGTGTTCGAGAATTATTAGGCACATTTCAAAATTATATAAAATAAAAACCAGAACATACTGAAACAAAATATCTGTACTAACTTATTATAGAACTGCAAAAGTTAATACAGGGCACTCCCGATTACCCGGGTTAATCACTGGGAGGGATAGCACGGACAATAGAAAAACACGGATAATCCGAAAACTCTTTTTTATTAAAGGAAAGATCAGTATCAGTGCAAAAATATAAAAATTACTTACATTTGCATGCTGTATAACATCAAACAAGGAATTTTCCTTTTAACATTTACTGCTTTAAAAAATCTGTCATGCGTCTTCGCTTCTGCTGTTTGTTCATCTCTTGTCGTATATCGACACATATTTTACGAACCGCAGTAATGCCACCGTAATCAAATCCTCTTGGATCTCATATAATCTAACAAAGTTTCCACAGATTGTGGAGCAGCAGAAAGAGAAATTGTATTTCCCTCATTTAGTACATCTTCTGCATCAGTACTAGCCGATTCTCCATTATCAAGTTTTTGAAGGATTTCTAATTTTTATTTAACATTTAAAAAGTTTCGTTTTCGTTTCACACCACTCATTTTTACCGGCAAAAAAATTCACGCTACTAACTGACGATAAACAAGACGCAAAAACTAAAGGAACACGTGCGAAAGTGAAAGAGGACGAAGAAGTTAAAGAATAACGTGCCAGGAAGTAGCGTGTTCGTACGAGAATGAGCTAGCAGGAAGTGGATGATTCATTTATCGGAAAATTAGAGGTGGACCGGCAGAGATTTCACGTGGAGCAAGAAATAAAAAAATCTATTCTTTAGCCTCCGCCGTCACGGCTCACTGGTTTCGCGGAATGAATCTCTCGATCGAACATCAATATCGATTTTACATGCATGATAAGGGTGAAAATGTTTCTCTTTAAATTTTTTTGTGAGTCCGGAATTAGCACGGATAATAGAGAGTATACTGTAAATATCGATGTGAGATCCCTTGGTTGCGAGTTGCACGTCCAAGCAGTACTCGATTTCACGCCTGTGTTTGCAAGCATCTGAGGAGCTGTCGAGTGAATAGCAGCCGTGATACAGTGCTTCACTTCCTGCATATCAGCGTAAGGCATTTATTTATTTATTTAAAGAAAAGCACACTACAGAGAAAACTCCATTTACAGAGTGCTGACAACACACACAAAGAACAAAAGTCACAATGAGTAAATAAAAAATAAAAAATAAAAATATGCGTTAGAAAGAAAAAAGTAGGCCACAGAGAATACATAAGATCATAAAACTTATGCAAACGTATATATAATTAAAAACGAAAACAGATAATCACAAAACTTTAAGACACACTATGACACCAAAAGCCGTATTATTTTTTTTTTTTTAAATTTTAAGTTCATTTCCAAAAAGCAAGGGTCAAAAAGTCAAAACACGCAAACAACGAGTCTAATAAAAAACACGCCAGGAGTTTAAAAGTTTAAGAACGTAAATACACACTTGAGATAAAAAAAAATGCAACACTTAAGATAAAAATAAATCAAACACGGCGCCAAACAACTGGTCGAATACATAAGAACACGGAAAATCAAATAGCATAAAAATCTAAAATGTTGTAGAAAGGCAAAATAAAACATATCATGCATTTAAAAGATGCAAACATTTCGACTTAAAAGCACATAGAGACATATTAAAAATGTCGAGTTCGTCAGAGAACGTGTTAAAAATTTTATAAAACCTATATAACGAGAACCTGTTAATATAATTAAATTTTGAACCTAAATTTGGAAAGGCATTCTGGTTTCTTAAAAATCTGGTGGGCACAGCGAAATCTATTGAGCTCATTATATCATTACAATCAATTGAATAACTTTGTAAAAGAAAAGAACGCAAGAAACATCTCGTCTGGAGGATAAACTTATAGGCATATTAAAAATATTATGTAGGAGTGAAGAAGATATATCATGCAAGTAAAATCCATTTTTTTTGTAAAGTAAATATCTCAAGAAGTTGTTCTGTATTCGCTCAATAATTTCAATTTTGTTTCGGTAATTGGGATTCCAGATAATACTGCAGTATTCCAGATTGGAACGAATATGAGCGCAATACAAGACCTTGAGGGTAAGTTCACTGGACAATTCTCTGGTTCTACGCTTAAGAAAGCCAAGCCTGCGATATGTCTTAGAGACCATGGTATCGATATGTTGGGAAAAATCAAGTTTGGAGTCAAAGATGATACCAAGATCAGTGACTGTATTTGAGCGTGATAAAACAAGATTGTTAATTTTGTATACACGAATCAAAGGTTGAGCCTTTCGAGTGTAACTAAGAACACTACATTTTTCAATGTTCAAGTGTAATCTGTTGTCTGTGCACCACTTAAAAAGACAATCAAGATCTCTTTGTAAAAGAACAGAATCTAAATCGGAACGTATTGAACCAAACAATTTCAAGTCGTCAGCAAATAAAAAGCATCTGATACATATAGTCTTTCACAAGATCCCGCATGAAACCAGCGGGAGTGACCTCCCCGAAACTTTCTCGCATACGACCAGTAATGTGGGGTGGGTAAACACCCAGTTGGTAGGTATATATTTTTGGGGTATTTACCCAAGGCCTGGTTATTTTGAAAAAATATTATGAATGGTGATTTACAATGAAACATATAAAATTTATGAATTCCCAAAAACTTAATATTTTGCAAAAAAAAATTGCGTATATTCGCAATTTTTACGCTCGCTGAGGTACCGCAACTTTATTTAACGTTTTTGAGTACGAAATCTTACTATAGATATCGCACAACATTTAACTACACCTCTGGTTAATCACAGGAGTTCATCAGAAGAATGTCAAAATGAAGTTTCGTTTTGGAGATTGCCATAATTTCCGAAGCGCGTGTTTGCGGCTCGCTACAATTTCCGCCAAGGTCAAACGCCAACCATACTCACTTAAGTAAAATAAGCGAAAATCTCGCCAACACACAGTCGTAATGTGCATTTTGAATTAAATATGCAATTAGAACACCTGTTTTTTAACCGATTGAAATGAAAATTGGACACAGATCTATAATTAATGTTGGCATCCACGATATCAAGTTTTATTTATCTAAGTCAAAGGGCTTATGAGATACAAGTATGCGATTATACAGACCGACAGACAGTCAACCCGTTGACGGATTTGGCCCAAAATTTTATACGGACCTACATTCATGACTATAAAACTGTGTACCAAATTTTATCCATCTAGTTATTCAAGTTTTTGAGTTATAGTGCTGACATGACTTCGGACATACAGACAGACAGACTTCCCTTCGACTGATTTTGTCCAAAATTTGATAGAAACCTACCAGTTATGTTTATAGACCACATACCAAATTTCATTCCCGTAGCTCTCATAGTTTTCAAGTTATCGTGTTCACAGACATAATTCCAAAATTGTGTTTTTCGGACTCAGGGAGGTCTAAAACGTGGAGATTCGTCAAAATCTCGAGTTCGAATTTTTTGACGATTACAATACTTTCTCTTTGTATACTTCGTAGACGAGAAAGTAAAAATCCAAGGGACCAAATTCTGGAGTGCGGATGGCACGATTCAATTTTTGAACTGATTGAATTTTTCTCATACAATACACATCAGACCACATCTAGTTCCATTGTATCGGATTCTGGGAATAATAAATGCTGTGAAACAAAACTCTAGGAGAAGTGTTATTAATACGAAACATCGGGACAACGCTACTGTTCCTAGTTCTTTTTTTGCAAACTTTTGTAATGTGCCTGTACTTTCTGTATTTTGAATACGAGAATGTAGAAAGGCGTGTTTGTAATTTTTTCCGATACAGATTACATCTTTCGGCGTTGCACAAAAGATATTTTATTTCCCATCTATTTGGCTTTTATTATCTCATTTTCTCCAGAATTTCATCATGTGATATCTGACATACTTCTAATGCATTCAAGAGAATGGCCATTATATTTATATTCCGAAATTGTAGCAATGCAGACCAGACATCTATCATGACCATTCTTCTGTTCGTGACAATATGTTCCAAATTTCTGATTTTTTATTGCACCGCCCTTACGCAACAGCTTTACAAACCAAGTCCAAGCATTCCATTCAGATACAAATATAAACAACTTGTTTATCTCCCCACATTGTTGCCGCCGGCATTCCCAAATGCATCGCTCGAACAATTAGAATAATTATGCCATGTTTGATTGTCTAAAGGCATGAGCTAAAGGCGTGTCGGACAATGAAGGAGCAAGAATTATTCCGAACTTGTTCGAAAGACACTGCGTTGATCTAGTTTGTAATGAGATGATTGTTCCTTTTTACGTTGTTCTCAGCGAACTGGGTGCGTTGGGTAAAAATGACCCGCTACCTCAATGCTCAGTTATAATTAATATTTAATCTATTATCTCACTTTTCTCGTTACTTGTTTTCAAAACAATGCGAGTCACGGAAGTATATTTAAGCAAAGTAGGCTGTGTTACGCAATTTCTTTTAAAAGAGATTCGCTAGCGATGGTATTCAATGACAATTATTCATGTATATCGAATAATTTATCTGATAACGTATTTTAATTACAGTAAAACACCGTTTATACGTTTTTCAGTTATACGTCGTTTCATCACAGTCCCGATTCATTCGCATTCATTGTAATGATCAAGTGCTTCGCTTATACGACGCAAAATTCCGGTTATACGTCGTTTTCCTTAATTTTAAAATGTGTAAATTTCCTCCTTTATACAGTCGACGTTCGTTTTTGTAAGGAACACTCAAATAGTTCGTAAAATCAAAAGTTCGTAAAATAGAAAAGCACCAAAAATGATATGAATACGTACATTATTTATGTATATTTTTTATCAAACTGTCTCCTCTGCATAGATGAAGCATTATTTCAAGATTATGTACTACTATTATGAAATAAAGCTCATGCATTTTTTAAGTGTACAAGAAATAAACGCAAATTTATGCACAAAATTATTTTATTACCCAGAAAAATACGTTATCATGCTTTGAAAACATTACATATGAAAACATAGACTGTACTACTTAGATGAAAATGCATAGATGAAAACATAGATAAAAAATTAGGAATGGAAATAATCACTTATCTTTTTTTGTTTTAAAATCACATTTAGAAAAATACACGTTTCCATTTTATCTATGCTTGAAATCATTTCACACTTATTGTTCCCTTCAAGAAAGTGCCTTTGTCCTGACAGCCAACCACACGGACCACGGGATGCAACTTGAACTTGTTGCTATGCCCCCTCCCTCCGAAAGAGGGAGGGGAGGTTAAACAACACATTCTTGGGTTGCACCTGTTGAGAGTTTAATTGACGTTGGCACTGCGTTCCTATAATAATAATAATAAAAAAAAAATGCAGAAGTATGAAAACTGAGTTCGCAAAAAAGAGATTTTCATAATTTGTAGTTCGTAAATGCGAGCGAAAAATTACATTACGTCTATGGGAGTGTATTCGGAACCACTCGCTAGTTCGTAAGTGTTCGTTAAAAAGAGGTTCGTAAAAACGAACGTATACTGTAGTATGTGAACTGTGATAAAGTCATCATGACTTCGAAATCATTCTTAATTGATGAATTAATAGAAGACAAATTGTCTGGTGCTGATTTAAGCGATGATGAAGAAGTTATTCCACCTACCTTCAAAGACGCAATGGACTCTTCCATCGAAAAACTTCGAATTTATTTCTTGTCGACAGATTAGTGAAAAGACATTTAATGGACATAAGTCAATTCATAATGCTGTCCTTAATGTTCACATACAATTGGCACATGAGACGATGGTTAAAGATTTTTTTAATTAAACACCTACCTGCATGTATATAAATCGTATAAGCTATGTATGATTAGTACTCGAGACACGCAATAAAAATATGATTTTTTTCCACTTTTATGATAAATGTTTAATTTTAAAATTTAATCATTGATTCCCATACTATGTAGCATTATACTGATAACATGAAAGATTTTTTGAATAAATAGTAGGATATCCGGAAAAAAATATTTAGAATGGCATCTAAATAAGATTGAGGTCAATAAACTTGGGAATCTCTTCAGAGCCGTATTATCAATTACTTTCGAAATATTCTATGAAAGAAGAAAAAACAGTCGACATTGGACAGATTTTTAAATGTCTCATAAATGGAAAAAATTACTGATTAAAAGGCGAGACTGTATATATATATATATATTATTGTTATCACATATAGTAAAAAAAAATGAAATTATGTATTAGCTATTTAATTTGGAGAATCTCCAGAAAGAATTAGTCTAAAACGGCATAGAAAACCACCTACAGGAATCGAATGTTCATTAACCTATCACCCAGTACAAATCTCGTTTCTATCGAGACTGTTCTTTTAGTCGGCGAAATATGTAGCCTTGAAAAGCGAAATCTCATTGCAAGGAACTATATTTCGCATGCAATCAAACTGCAAAACAGAAATAACGCTGAATACAATAAAAAGTTGCACCCAGAATATTACAAATAGATTAGGTTAAAAAAAGAAAGTGAATAGTTTGTCAGGTGCTTGCATGCAATTGAACGTGTAAGCTGGAGTGAAAATTCAAACCTTAGAGATTTATATTTTTGGCCGTAAACAAGATTTAGTGTTTTCCATAACCTAAAGTGATCTCCATAGCAAGGATTTAACTGAAGTAAAATATCTTAAATTTTGACATGAGAACTTATCTTCTTTTCAAAATTGATTTTGCTTTCATTTTAATGCAGCAATAAATCTTATAAATGAAGGAAAAATAGATATCAGCATTTTTATCCTCTATTCTGTGCGATGATGGATTTCGAAATATCTCAAATAATGATGTTTAACCTGATTTTTATCAGTTAATTTCCTATTTCTCCTTCAATTTTAAAATATGCGCTGAACATATTGTTTTGATGTTCTTCCCAAATAATATTCTAATCTGAATCTCTTCCGAAATAATATTCTTCTAATCTGATATAATATTCCAAAAGCGTAATTTTCTTGAGTAGCGATCTAGAAAGCGAAAGATGGCATTAGTAGATACATAGAATAAATGAGTTTCTTCGAAAATAATTTCTTTTGAATCAATTTGCCAATTGACCAGAAGTTGATTTGTGTTCCTTAGAGGGATTATTATAAATCTCGAACGGAAATAGAAATTTATTGTTAGTGATACTTCCTGCTCGAATAAGGAAGTTTACAACTAGAAATAATTTCGTTTATTTTAAAAAAATACCGAAAAGGAGTTTTAAAATAATTTGAATTTTTTAGTTATTTAACTTAGGAACACTTTTCTGCCTTTATTGAGTTTAAAATTTTTTTAGAGCTGAATTTATTCTAAGACAAATAATTTCGCTTATTTTAAAAAATACCGAAAAGGAGTTTTAAAATAATTTGAATTTTTAGTTATTTAACTTAGGACACTTTTCTGTCAAAATTTTTTTTAGAGCTGAATTTGTTCTAAGGGTTTAAGGGTAATTTTGTTCATATAAAATGCATATTTTTTGTATAAGAATAGAAGGTGCTTCAATATTAGTAATTATTAACGAATTAATTTTTTTTCACCATCAACTCTTACTTAATGGACAGCATAAATGATACCTGAAATCTAAATTATATTTCATTTTTACTGTAAATGATTTTTTATAAAATTAGATATAGATGCTGACTATTAATCTGAACTCTGATTATCTGAAATAAAGAAAAAAGTTAAAAAAATAATGGCAAGTAAAATGTATGATATCAGTTGATTTCGAATTTATCACTAAGTAACCTCTTTCCAAATCCATAATCCGTATTATGTTTTGAAGTAATTATTAACAGCTTCATCTATAATTGCAGAAGTATGTTTGATAAGACGGCACTCTACTTAACATTAGTTTGAATTACGAGTTCAATTGTTTAAACGATATTGCAATGATAATAACTAACTGCTAGAAGCCACCCATTTTTTTCGCTCTATTACTCCATGCAGCTTGATACTCTGACAAAAATGAAACAGCTAATATTTTTGCTTTTGATTACATAAATTAGGTAAAATGTAATTACAAGTACACTTCCTATTTTACTTTGGCGACGAAAAAAAAATTCTTATAATGAGTAACAGCTGAATAAATTAAGTATAATTAAATTCATTATTATTATTAATACGTTTCGATTCATTTAACCGTGGTTGTGACTAGTAATTAACTTCTTTAGAGTAAAATTTTCATTAGTACATACGTGTCACTGGCTGCTGTCTGAAGTGGAAAAACCTAAGAAGGCTAATTTAAGAATCCTGCAGAACTATGTTACTTCCTTCCTTATGAGAGGATTAGTTGCGGTACTTTGGATACTGGTAAACAGCGATATTTACACACACACTTTTCATGGTTTGTTAACTCGATAAAAAGGTTTTCCCCGACTCTTGTAGACTATCTGTAACATGCAATTTTTCGTTATGTCATTCATTCATGGTTTTAGAATCACGGGGGAAATTCAGAAAGACTATACTGAACTTTATGGTGATTTGTTGACAAGTGGATTGATTCCTGTAGTTTATATTCTTTTAAGTTGGAACTGTTAATTAAAACTTCCATTTCCGATTCTTTTCATTTTAAGTTTTGTTTTCTATTTTCTCGCATACGAAGTACAG
>BGPR01015123.1:23996-34179 GCA_013235015.1 Araneus ventricosus
ATGTGACCTTACTTGATTCTAGTCATTTCATTAATGTGACCGTACTTAATTCTAGTCATTTCATTAATGTGACTTTACTTGACTCTAGTCACAACATTTTATTTAAGTAAATTTGGTGGAGACTAATTCTCCCTGTGTGAAGTCCTAATATATATATCCTTATTTTTTTACTGAACACCTGAATAAATCTTTGTTTAAAATGGGGATTGTTTAAAATATTGTGTTAGACAGCTACAGTAATTCATACCTCATTCTTAAATATTGGGCAATTCTTAAATATCCTTCAGGAAATATTTCCTTTATTTCAAAGCTACTCATTTTGGCGTTTCATTATAAATATACAAAAACATCAAGGATTCTGAAATATTTGCTGCAGCAGTGGGGAGAAAAACGTTCAAATGTTACGAATAACCATTTTTCAGGGGGAATCCCACCAACTCCCCCAAAAAAGAAATATGTTTCAAAAAGAAACAAAATATTTTTAAAAAAGCAAATGCTTTCTTATGTCATTTAGTAATATCAGCATTGGTCATATACCTTTAATTTCGATTGTGATGAAGAATGAAATGAATCAGTTTCCCACATAAGGCTTTTTGAGAATATATATATCAGTCACATTTAATAGCTAAAAACCTTTATTCTAAACTCTCAATAATATAATATTTTTGATTATTGCCTATACAATAAGTTAAAATAAAGGATCAACTCCATATTCTTGAGATTTTTAGTTAAAGGAATAATTTCACGTAAAAATCAAGGCTAAATAGATTAGATGAATAGCTCATTCTAAACCAGAGGAAATTAAGTTAAACAGAACCTGACATTTAATGTTTAATTATTACGCTTTACAAAAGCTAAGAGACAAACAAGGAAAAAAAGATTATCTTGAAAATTATTCCTAAAGGAGCGTTATTCAAAAAGTAATTGGGAGAATAATTGATTGAACTTATTGATTAAAACAGTTATTTTTAGCGGTTTCTTTCAACTGTTATTTATTTTCAACGAACACCGCTGGTTTACGTTTTTCGAAAGCAGCCGAAACGTCTACCATCACCAAAAGGTGGAAGGTAATGAAACTTCGAGAAGGTATAATGAAAGTAAAGTGTGAAAAAGTTTAAATTTGAAGTGAATGTGAATTTGGGTTGGCACGGAAGACATTCTGAATTAATATTAGGGATTAACATTTTACCATTATTAAAAATCAGTTGTAAATTAATTTTAGCGTTAAATATTTATGCAAAATTTTAATTGTAATAAATTACAATTTCAAAATATAGATTTTATGTTAAATATTTATATAAATATTCAAGATATTGTCTACGATGTTTTTATACGCCTTTATTTAACTTAACGTTTTTCATGTTTGTAAAGATGAAATTTTGTTATCGAGTTTTCAAGAACTTCTTGATGTACTAGACTTGTGAAATTTCGTGCAAATGTGTGCTTCCGATTACAATTCAATATTTTAGTATTTTCAAAATTAATGGATTCATTTTAATTAAAATTTTATTCCACATGAGAGGCACCATCTGACAGTGAATTTTCGAGAAAAGCATTACAAGATTCCATCTTAATTATAATAAAGAATTACGAAATATATTAACAACTAAAAACTAGAAAATAATTTAAAAAGTCTTTATAAAACACGTTTTTATTATCACTAGTCGTCTTTGGCGAAAGCTGTTCGCCCGTAACATTAATAGCCTGTAGCTATGGTTGCAACTTGGCGAGATAAATTGGCGGTTGTAGAGACTGAGGGACTCTGCCAAAGTTTTATTTTACGATATATCTCGAAAGTGAAGGGTAGTGGGTGACAGGCGGCCATTGATGCTATATCTAGACGTCATATGCTTTCATATCAAATAAAAAGTCAATTAAATATAAGTGATTATTAGTGATTATTATATATTGGTGAATAAAATATGAAGTAGTGTTTATTCGATTTATCTCAAAAATGGAAGATGATAGGGAGGGGCAGGCAACCACTTATTATAAATCTAGACTTCATAAACTTTCATATGAAATAAAAATTATCGAAATCTGTTCAGTGGTTGGGGCTGGTGAACTGTCTGATGGTTTTGCCAATTATTTTGAATATATAGATTGTAAAAATTAATATTTTTATCAAAAATCTGTTGGACAAAATAATAATGGAAACTAAGTAATATTATAGAAAAGGAAATTCCTAAGCATTTATTAAATATTAAAATGAATGCGATTAAAATTACAATTTCCCTATAGCATTTCGATTTGCGCTTCCCCTTTTATTGTTTTCGTTTTGACTTCTAGATTTTTTGATAGAAAAATTAATAAAAGCAAGCTTTAAAATTTTTTTGTTTAAATCATTTCTATTTTCAGACTTAAATAAACATAAACCACGTTTTCTATCCTGTTTACTTGATGATATTGTCACGAAGAAAACCAGTTTTATAAAACAATGAGATTAATTTAAAAAAAAAAATACGCATTCGCATTTCAGCTTGAGAGTTAAAGACAACAATAACGATGGGGAATAACAAAAATAAAAATAACATTTTTAATTTGAAAATTAAATTTTAACGGTTTTTGGGTATTTTGAGGCTCCTGATTTCACAACTAATTTTACTTTTACCGAATTGGTTCTAGTCTTTAAGATAATGCATATTTTCAATTTTTCAATAGTGTCTGCAGTAGGGTGGACCGAAGAAAGTCAAAATGTTTTTTTTTGTTTCACTATACAGCGAAAAAATTTGCGAATTGGTGAGAAATAAAACGAGGAAAAAATTAATTAAATTGATTGATATCTACTGCCTCGAATGAGCATTAGACGTCCTAAAAAGCGGTGATATTAGGCTGTTTTCCATTAATTAAAAAAATTTCTCTTAATCTCTTTATTATAGCATTAGTTGTTAAGTTCTAAACTTCTTAAAAGTAATAAATTTTATTTTTTCGAAATCGGTCTATAACTTCCTGTCACAGATTCCTTTCAAAGTTGTCAAAAATATGTGAAATTACTTCAATATGCAATTTTTAGTTCTTAATCAAAATCATAAACTTCACACATCATTTTGTCGACTAAATGCAGCAGGTCAATGTATATGCATAGCAAAAGTCAAATCAAAAAATGATAACGACAACATCACCAAGAAATTATATTTTAAAGTAACGAATGAAAAATGAATTCACACTGAAGGGTGCCCCTTGATGAAGTTCTCAGGACGGATACTACTCTTATTTTGCTTGAGTCATTTTGTTCGCTTAAGTTCAGTTAGTTTTTTGCATTTTTGTTGAATGCATAGCAGGTGGTTATTTAGGTCTAAAAAATATCAAATTTATTTATTTTCTATGTTTAGGATAACACTTGCTAAACTAAGCACCAAAACCAGGATATTATTTGTTAGTTCAGAACGTATGCCAAGAATACAGAAAGTAACAAAAATTAACAGACCTTTAAAAAAAGACTTCGGCTACCAGGATATCAAAACAATGGAACAAAGATATCAATGGAAACAGAACACACATATGGTGGCAGATCACTACTAAAGATTCCAACGCGAAACTTCCGCTGTACGTAAGAGTAAATCATATAAAAGATTTTCCATGAAGTAACTGAACCAGCTTATGTAATTTTCATTTTATTGGATTTAACGCAACATCATCGAGTAATTTTAAAATACCATTATGATTCATCTATTTATTTGCTGAAATAAATTTCTTCATTTCATTCATTAATATAGTTTAAAATTTTATTCTTTACCTTTCATTTGACACAGTGAATGGTGCGTGCACATCACCATTATTGTTTATTATTGAACATGACATACTCTTAGTGCGCCACAAATCTGCAACACGAGGCTTAGAAGTCAGTATACAAAACAATTCAGTCTTTGAAAGACAATTCTTTACACAAAAATTAAAATAAAAGCAAAGAAGAAGATTAAAAGAAGAAAAGAAAAAAAAATGCAGAATAATGAAATGGAGTAGATAATACAAAGTAAAAAAATGATAAAATAATAATAATAATAATAATAATAATAATAATAATAATAATAATAATAATAATAATAATAATAATAATAATAATAATAATAATAAATAATAATAATAATAATAATAATAATAATAATAATAAATAATAATAATAGTAAAATAATAATAATAATAAAAAAGAATAAAATTAAAATAATAATAAAAAAATAATAACAAAAAATCATACTGAACTCCTGCACATCACTATAGAAATATAATTTTTACTTTATGTCGAAAACTAGAGCCAATCGAACAAAAAGAATGTCGAATTCGGAATAAGTACCACGGAATTATTCTAAAACTATTCGAATACCGTTGGCAAAAAATCTCTGTTGACCAGTGTAATCATATTCAAAGAACCGCCTAAATTTATACATCACGTAGAAGCTTCTAGAACTTTCTAAACGGAGAATTTTATACAACGTTGCCAGTCAATTTTCTAGCTTAAAGAAAACTAATTAAATAAAGAAATGGAATTTTGGTCCATGCACGTTTAATTCGCAATTTGAAAGATGGAAGAAGGAAAGTGAAGAAGCTTTTTTCTGCTTTAAAATTTGGCATTATATATTACTTTATAAATGATCAAATAAGCAACTGCACAGACGCAACACAAATAATTACACAGAGAAAATTAATAGTTATTTTTGAAAGAATCGAATAATTCTCTTGACACGATGGAGCCCGATTTTTTTCTGTCCTGAAAAGAAAAAAATCCTATCGAGCCTTTAATAAGAATAAGAAACATACCCTTCCAAGCAGATGTCAGAGTCACCACATTTGAATATTTTCGAAGCCATCCCAATACACAGCGAAATGAACTCAGTTTAGGGAAACTATTTTCAATGCCGAGGGCGTCACAAAAGATTGTCTGTAAATTTGGAACACTCTGTTTGACATCTGATTTCGTGTGTCTGAAACAGCAATTGCTGTTTCACTTTTATAACATTGCAACAAATCAATGGATACGAAAAATAACCCAAGGGAATTCATTTTCGGTTTAGCATATCGCATGAATATTATATGAGATGTCCATCTATTTCTATAACAAATGCTTTTCATTTTCCGCGGATTTTTCCGAATAACATGAAATAAATAAAGTTGGTATGCTTTAGGTACGCTGAACATTTTCGTGTGTCAAGAAAAGCAAAATCTATGCATATAGCTCATTCAAAAGCAATGGAAAGTTTGCAAAAATATTCAAACTCGTAAACTTTTCTTATAAACGAAGAAGAAATTAATTTTATATTATCTTAATCGCTTCTTGTGAATGAAGTATATGTAATACATGTAATTTGTTTTAGTTTTATGATGATAGAGAATTACTTAATTTTTTGAGCTAACAAAGAGTGTGACCAACAAAGTATTATACGTGTCAAGAATATAAATTAATGATTTGCTGAGGATATTTGCATTTAAAGTGGCGTTCAAAAATGAATAATAGAGACATCTTCGGGTCTTTGCGGAGGCTTTGTTGTGTTTACGATATTCATTAATTTAAAGCAAGATAGAGATGCAGCCTTTACTTATACACTCATGTCCATAAATTAAGGATAATGAAGTTCAGGCAAAGAAAGAGACAGAAGCAATACAAATTTGACTTATTTGTAAAGTCTATTTATTAAACAAAAGGTAAAGAGTAAAACAGATGCTATATGTTTGACATAATTGATAAAAATTGCGATTTTTACTCCCTGGAGCAAATTTAAAAAAAGAACCTATTTACAGAAAACAGTATAACATGGTTAGTATGATGGTTAATACGGAGTATGTCTCCCGGACGATGCAATACAGGCCTTACAACGCCTAGGCATGCTGAGTATCAAATTATCAATCTGATCTTGGGGAATATTACACCACTCATCAAGCAATGCCCTCGAAGTTCCGGTAGACAGGTGGGAGGGGTTTGACGGCTGCAATTCGTCGGCCAAGCATATCCCACACATGCTCTATTGGATTCAAGTCCGGTGAGTATGCTGGCCAATCAATACGGGTGATATCCTCCGATTGAAGGCATTCGTCTACAATGTTTGCACGGTGAGGGCAGGCGTTGTCATCCATAAACATAAATTCAGCACCCATGGCGCCCCGAAACAAACGTACATGTTGTTCCAGAATGACATCCCGATAGATGTGGCCTGTTACCGTTACACTCTGAACATGCAGGTCAGTTCTGGAACCAAGAATAATTCCTCCCCAAACGAGCCATCCTGCACCACCGTAACGGTGTCGTTCAATGGTGTTTTCTTGGTGGTAACGGGTACCTGGCGCTCTCCATATGAAAGTCCGGCGAGAATCAGACTGCAAACTAAACCTGGACTCGTCGGAAAACATCACACAAGACCACTGTTGCGGTGTCCACAATGCATGCTCTCTACTCCAGGCTAATCGCAGGCGACAGTGAGTTGCGGTAAGTGGAACACATCTGACAGGCCTACGAGCATATAGACCAATGTGCCCTAAGCGTCTGTACACGGTATGCCTTGAAACTGTCGTACCGGTAGCTGAAGAGAGCTGACGAGACAGGTCTGATGCTGTGCTCCATCTGTTTCTTTTGGCAGTAACTGCCAAATACCGGTCCTCATTCGGCGTTGTAACTCGGGGGCGACCTGTGCTGTGACATCTACTCACATTACCATCATCTTGGAATCGTTGCCAAAGCCTGGAGATGACACTCTGGGCGATTCCAAGTTCCTCGGATACTTCCAGCTGGGTACGCCCACATTCCAGTCGTCCGATAATTCTACCACGTAAAAAATCATCCAAATGCTTCCTTTGTGCCATAACTATGCGGTTATTGCACTGAAAGGCTTTTAAAGCGCTTGTGAACAATTTTACTTCTTTGCCACCATTCCTTATATACCCCTCTCTTACACTCTCGTCATTGTGACGTACTATCCGCGCCCCATCTGGTGGTTTCCTGTAATTTACATATTCTTCTTCAAGATGTGTGTATAATTCTACAGGTGAAATTTTTATTTTAGAGTTCAATTTCTGTGTGATTCTGAATTATCCTTAATATATGGACATGAGTGTATTCTCTCACATGCTAAATACAAAGAACAAGTATTCGACATTGAAATTTTGGTAAATATTAGATCTTCCTGAAAAAGTATTCGAAATTGAAATTTTGATAAATATCAGATCTTCCTGAAAAAGTATTCAACATTGAAATTTTGATAAATATTAGATATTCCTGAGTCCGAGAAAACCGTTTTTGGAATTATGTATGTCTGTGAACACAATAATTTGAAAATGGAAAGAGCTAGACGAATGTTTTTGAAAAAATTGTAGATTTGTGTCAAATTTACGACGAAATGTATCAGCGGGAAGTCTATATGTGTCTATCCGTCCGTGTACATGTTAACACTCAAAGCTAACGAAGTAGATAGTTGAAATTTAGCATATGATATTATCACTAGACTTATAGATCTCTTTGAAACTCCGGACGACAGGTTTGTTTATGCGTGCGTATGTGAAAGTGATAACTCAGCAGTATAACTAACTAGATAAATGAAATTACACCAAATTTGTTAATCTGCATCAAATTTTCGACACAATAGTTAACGGAAGGATATCTAAGATACACATTCGATTCTTCTCTCTATGAGACGAAGCTCAATATAAAACGCTCCAGATTTTGGTAGTATACGAGAGAATCGAAGAGAGAGCAGACTCTCTCGCATGGTTGAATGATTTTAAATTCCTTCTATTAATTACCTCATCTAAATTTTTCTAAAAATTTCTTGTGAACTACTAAAATAAAGAGATTTAATTATTTTCCTTAAAATGCAATTTATTTCTAGAAACATTAATAAATAATCATTTTGTAAACAGCAAATAAATTCCCTATGATTCGATAAAAATTGGTATTCTTATTATCTTTTACAGTTTTCTTTAGAAAACATGGCTCCATTTGCGTATTCAGTTAAGTTATTCTTTTATTCATTAATTTCTCACAATTTATTCATTTTAATTTATTAAAAGCAAATTTGTTTTTTGAATTATTATAAAATTGGTTGAAGAGTCGATATCTGCTGATGGATGGTAGTGTCAAGAAAATAAGTTTAAATGTTTGAATTTTTATAAACTCCTTTTACTATAGCAGGTTTTTTATTTTTCGTTTTGTAAACACCAAATAAATTAACGATGATTCAATAAAAATTGGTATTCTTATAATCCTTTAAAATTTTCTTCATAAAACATGGCTACATCTGCGTATTCAGTTGGGTTATTCTTTTATTCAATAGTTTCTTACACTTTATTCATTGAAACTTATTGAAAGCAAATGTGTTTATTGAATCACTTTAAAATTGGTTGCTGGCAGTCGATAGTTGCTGACAGATGGTAATGCCAAGAAAATAAGTTTAAATGTCTGAATTTTTATAAACTCCTTTTAATAGCAGATTTTGGAATTTTAATATGTGCATTGAAATACTCTATCGCTTACGGATAAAATTAATGTTTAATTGGGATACTTGGTATTCTTTATTGATAACATCAGAAAATAAAATGCGATTCTAATTATTTTGATTTGTGAGTTTTAATGTCGCATTATCAGAATAACGCGGTGAATTTCTGTTTCATTAAGATAGCTGATAGGCCGTCAGCTTAGCGTCTAACTAATTAATCATTATTACGTCATTTTTACTTTATGTCGAATAATAACCAATCTGGGCTTCAAATGCCTAGATGGATGAACAATATATATTTTCGACAGTCTTTTCATAGATTCAAAAGATTTTCCACTAAATCGATGTAGACTGAAAACGAAACCTTCCATCGCTGAAACTGATGCAGGTGTTCTGAGACCGATCCTAGTGATTGAATTTGTCTTATGCGATTTGGTTGAGGTTGTTTGCCTTAACCCAATCTTTTGAGAGCCCTGATCCAATTTAGTGATATAAAATCTCGTAGTAACGCATTCAGTTCAATCCACTTAAGTGATGTAAAGCACTAGTGCACAACTACGAGCTTGTGGTATTCTAGAATGTATCGAGTCTATTAATGTGTAACTGAAATTACGCTTATATGATCTTGGTAATTCCGGGTTATTACAATGTTGATAATCAGTGGCGAATCCAGGATTTGGGTCTGGGGGTATTGCTTCTGTGATTCAGTGGTGCAAATGAAAATCCAAATAGTGCCTTTTCATATTATTTATTATGAGTAAATGATAGATATAGGTAGATATGACATTATATGTTATTTACATTATTTTCAAGACGATATTAAGACTACCCGGCACTTTCCATCCAAACCATTCCTTCCGTTTCCATGCCTCCCGCGCGATCGACTCTAATGGCGGAGGAAGCCGTTGCCACAAGATGCACAAAAGCGCCATCTGGGTAGAATCCGTAACAGGGGGTGCTGAGTTCATAAAAATTTTGTATCATCATGACGGAATGTCAAACCTCATGGCTTATGTAAACCAAAACACTTTAACTTAACAGACATTATTCACCTGACAGTAAGAATCATAAAGAACGATACAATACTTTCAATAATTTAATAAAGAATACAATGAAATAAACAGCCAAAAAATGGCTTTGACCGCGTAAACGTTACGAGTGGAATGACTGTAAAAATAGGAAAATTTTCGAGTCTGTCCAGCCAGAAAGCAATGCTGTCACGTTTTTATTTTTTAAAGGAAGTTAAGAACAAACAGTTGTAATGATTTTAAATAAAATCAAGAATTCTGCCTTGGCTCGGGGGGTGGGGGTGGGGTTGGGGGTGCAGCCCCATAGCCCCCCCCGGATTCGCCACCGTTGATAATAATTAAATACAGATTACGAGAAGCGTTTCTTTGGAATAAGCAACTGCTGTATAAAATAGTTAAGATTATTAATAAGACACAAATATAGTGTCAGTGTTAAATATCCTATAATTGACCAAAATCAAATCTTTAATTAGTGTTTCCCTCACTAGATGGAGATAGGTGCACGCATCTATTTGTCTTGTTTACATTATAACACACGCTTGGCGTCCTTTGTTCCAGAAATGTTTTAAGAGGTAAGATTTTAAGCCTTTCTTTTCTTACTTTCTTCAAAAGAATGTCTTTAATTTCTTCTGGATAAATGTTTTTCCTTTCCATTATATCCCAGAATAGGTTCAGGCCATAAGAGGATATTAAATAATTTCAGACCTTAAAGCCTTTTTCCTCTACAGAAAACCTATT
>BGPR01015124.1:0-37459 GCA_013235015.1 Araneus ventricosus
TGGGAGGTGCTGAGTCATAAAACGTTGCAATGTACATTATACCACTCATCACTTAAACAATACTCATCACCCTTAGTTATTTATATTGCAAAAACAATTATTTGAATATAAAATCGTATAATCAATAATCAAAATTCATAGTTTTCCATTTTTCGAAAATTCAACCCCCCTTGGTGGCAGTATTAAATTTTGAATTTAATTTTTTTTTAATTATTTTTCTCTTAATCTCCAGAAACATCTTTTCGTATAGGTGGTTTGAAATTTGAAAAAAATTTTCGATCCACCCTACTGAGCACGAAGAGGGGGGGGGGGCTATGGCTGAAGGAAAAAAATGAGTTAAAATTTTATCAATAGATGGCGCACGTCAGAATATGAAAATAAAAATCCGTTTGGGCAGATGAAGCTCATTTCCATATCTATGGATATGTCAGCACTCAGAACGGCAGAATATGGGCAAAGGAAAATCCGTTCGGACGTCAGCCCGTACCTCTTCATTCTGAAAAAGTTACTGTGTGGTGCGGGATACGGCATCGTTTATCGTAGGGCCATTCTTTTTCGAAGAGATAGGTCCTGCGTTTCCTGTTACCAGTGCAATCATTGGTCTGCGCTATGAACTTCTTTTGCGCAACCATGTCATTTCAGCAATTCGACAGCGAGCATGTGTGGGTAACACAATTTTCATGCAAGACGGCGCTCCTCCATACATTGCAAATCCTATTTAGAGCCTTCTCAGCATCCATTTCGGAAATGATAGAATTATCAGGAGAAATTCTTGGCCATCAAGATCACCTGATCTTAATCCTTGTGATTTCTGGCTGTGGGGTTAACTGAAATATGTTTTGTTCAGTGGTCCAATTGCAAACTTAGCAGAGCTGAAGACACGTACTGCAGCACATTCACAACGTCAGCACAGATACACTCCGACCTGTAGTGGAACATGCTATTTCTTGGTTTGAACATGTGGCAGAATGCAATGGATAGCATATTGAAAATTTCTTGAGCCTTTTGTGGTGGATTGGCATTTAATTAAATTGCCGCAACTGCCTATTGACTTGGAAATCGTTGTTTTATTCATTGATTTTTTTCAGTAAAAATCCATTACAGTCATGCACATTGAACAGAACGGTATGCAATCCACGCAATGGCCATTGCATTGGGTTGTCAGTTTCTGTGGTACCCGAACCCTTGTACATTTTTATTATGTATAAAGCGCCATCTATTGCTAAAATTTTGAACTATATTTTTTCATCTGCCATCCTTTTCCCCACTTCTTCGAATATACTCAGGTCAAATATCAGGTCATTCTGGCAAGTGGTTATCTTTTCACTGCTGTTTGAAAGTTGCACCGAAATTATAATCACCCTGTACTATTGGTGGTGATTGAATACCTTTCAGGACATATCAGTGTGGTAGAGGGATTATTTTAAACTAAAACTTTGGTGCTCTAGGCTTTTGGATACTTTTATGAATTGATTGCTATTGTTTTATTTTCTATACCCTTCTATTGAACTTGACTTGTTTCGTGTTTGCGATCACTCATTTTTTGATACATTAGAACCCTGAAGTTTTACTCAGAAGTGTGTTTCTAATGTCTATACTATATTCTAATATTTTCGTAAATAATTATCATTTTATCAATTGATTTTGATTCCATACAAGGGGCCCTATCTGGTAAGGAATTTGTTAAAAATCGATTGCAAAATTCCATACTATTTATAATACTGAAATATGAAATATATGAAATATTAAATGGTAGAAAATAACAAAAAAGTGTTTTTAAAACATGTTTCTTAAGAGTTCTGAATATCGGAAAGTAATTTTATTATCAAAAGCACGGAAAACACCTCCCTCTGGTGTGGTGCGGAAGTTTGGAGAGAGGGTGCCAGCTCAGGTGTCGTCCTCGTCATCTGATCGCAGTTCGAAATGGCGAGGTCCGTCCCAAAATAGACCTCGTGTTGCTTTAAAACGGGACGTTAATATAACTAAACTAAACTGAACAAACGGGCGTGAAGACAAAATTGTAAAAGAATGAATGCTGAAGAATCCTGTGAAGAAACTAAGCCACAATGAGCACCGTAGGAAAGAAAATTCCTATACATTTATTAAAAATTAAAATATATTATAAATGTGATAAAAAATTTTATGGCTTAGAGTGTTTCTGTCAGCTTCTCACACTTTTACGATTTTATTTCAACATTCTTATTTTTATTAAAAAAATTTCTACATTTTAATACACTAATTAAAACGTGTTCTTAGAAACGTTTTCATTGTATTCTATTTCGTGCTCTCTGTCTTTTTTAAAGATAAAATCTCTAACTTCCAAAATTCGCCTTTCAGGACTCTGCGATCCGTCTCAGATAAGAGCACTAGATCACTTTCGTATACCAGATTGACAGAATGTTCTTCTCTATAGGAACATAAAATTATTCTTAAAATGGTTGCAAATATATGAAGATTAAATGATGCTATTCAACTTTTAAGAAATATTCAAGAGAATATTTTTTGAAGATTTTACCATTTGCATGAAGCTTACTCGGATGACCATGTGATATTGGTAGGGCTGAAGTTGTGTCATACTCTTCTTTTTTTGTTGGAATTGCATTAACTTGAAAACCAGCTTTGCTTCGCTTTCCTTCAAGAAACAGAAATGGGTAAGCCAATGGAAAAAAAATGAAATGGTATTGGGTAATATCTACAGTTCATCATTTTACGTATTTGGAACAATTTACCGTTCAGAACAGTGGCGGCTCGTCAGCTCAGAAACCAGCAGGTTCTGCAAAAGTTATATAGATCTAAGTTGTGGGAAATGTTGTGATGATTATTTTTTATAAAACGATGACATACTAAAAACTGATAGTTTCTGAGTTATTAGGGAAAACTGGGGAAAAAAGTTTTCACGTTTTTTGACTAAAACCAAAATCCCCCCAAAAATTGTGGCAAACCTCAGATTCGTAATTGGAACCCCAAAGTATATGAAGAATTAAAAAATTACAACTACTCGAGAATTTAATTTAAAAAACTATTTAATGCTGGACTACTGAGAGAAAACGAAAAAATTCCAAATGAGGAAGGCAAAGTCTGAAGTCGCGCCAAACGAGAGCAGTCGAGTTTTGATCTCGAATTATTATTCTTAGGAGGAGCAAAATTCTTGACAGCTCTGGACACTCTCTCTCTAAATTCTTGATTGATTTTCCGTCTTCCTTTTTATTACTTTTATTGCCATTTTTTACGCTAATTGAACTCTCAAAGTGGAAAAGTAAAAAAATTAGAATGAAAACGAAAATGCAAGCTTTTAAAAAATTTCAGGGGAGACTGTAGCCCTAATGGACGAGCCACCATTGGTTCATAAGTCATATATCCATTAGTTGATTTAATAGATAGTGGTGAAACTATCGCTTAGCGATGCTTTTCTCCTTCCTTTAAAAGAAATTTCTGTCCATATACATAACATAAAAACTTTGACTTCGCATAATAGTTCACTAATGTATAAAACACATTTTTTTATTTTACGGTGGTGGTGATGATTTAACGAATCTAGTGCGAATATCATCAGCACATCTATCACAGGTCATGCAAAGGAGTAGAGGTCAAAAGGCGGTGCAAAAAATAACCTGTTGGAATTTTTATATCAGATGTGAGATTGCTTAGTTATTTATAGCTTCATTCAATAGACCGCAATTTCTCTGTATGGATGAATAGCTATGCATCCTGTCTAACTTGTTAAATGTATAACAATGTGCATGACTGCTCATTTTATTTCTTGTTCTATAGAAAACTGCTGCTGATGGCGAAGGAAGAGTAGAATCCGAGCTTCAACAAGTGACAGTAAGATATTTTTTACACGAATAGCAGATACTTGATTCAATAATAAGTTGTTTCCAAAGGTCATTCTGTTCTTTTCATGCTACGCATGCTCAGTTACGTTTATACGCAATAGAAATAAAGTGACCAGATATTGCAACTGTGCAATGAGCAACTGTTTGTTTTAAGGGTCAGAATAATTTGAATTTTTTTTCTAATTTAAAAAAAAATAATATTCCTTGTTTCATTTATTTTGTTGACAATTTTAATCTTTACATAATAACTTTAATTAAGTTTTTTTATATTTATTATTTAGTAAACCTTAATTTATTTCATATATTTTTCTATTTATGTTAGAATAATTGCTGTCAGTATCATTATTAGAATAAGTTCAGGATATATTTTGTTGAGATTCTTTTAGAATAATTTTTAAAAAATATTTACTTTTACTTTAAATTATTTAAAAGGATAATTTATTTTAAATTGATTAAAAAATATGTATATCAATGCGTTGTACAAAGTATGATGTAGGGTGAAATACCTTGGAATTTTACAATTCATTCTCACATGGAATATTTAAAAAGCGTCATTAGAGGGAATACGAGTGTCAGGAAGAAGAAATAAGCATTGTGAAAGAAAAGCCTTAACAAAATAAACAAATTTAGATGAAGTTTATAATTTCATCTTTCTCTACTTAGAGAAAAGTTGGTTATTTGTTGAAATGAAACAAAA
The DNA here is from genome assembly GCA_013235015.1 of Araneus ventricosus. NCBI lineage: Eukaryota > Metazoa > Arthropoda > Arachnida > Araneae > Araneidae > Araneus > Araneus ventricosus. The sequence goes on from BGPR01015124.1 coordinate 4,534, forward strand.
TAAAGGAAAATAAAAATTTCTGTATTAAAATGGAGTGAAAATTCTTTCTTAATCTTAAAGCTGAAAGCTTCCTTGAGAGAAGAACCTGAGAACCATCTTAAATACCTTTTACTTTGTTGAATTAGCTATATCAAATAGAATCTGAAGGTTAATTTTTTATTACGTCGCACTCTTTATTTCTAACGCCGAGATGACATGGTGTCAGATTTTGTCCTCAGGACCCGAGGTTGCTGGTTCAAGACACCCGTTTCCACTGAAATATCACCGTATATATGGTAATATTGCACACTCAATCTGTCGAGGGTAAAACACCATCTCGGTGATGCGGTGTGGAAATTTGAATAGGGAGATGTTGGCTCGGATGTCGTCCTTATCTTATGACTATGTCTCTCATTCCGTGTATCCGATATCCTTTGCGTATGCAGTACCAGCAAAACAAAATGCAAATCTAACTAAGCTAAACTAAACGAGTTATTAAAATAGCAAGTATATGCAGGGTGATCGTAATTTAAAGATGCGTGTTAGGAACTCAGTTACAAAGAAAGTACTCAACTTCTACTACTTCGCATTCGTAATATTTAGACCACGGGGAATCAACTTACAAAAAAAATTGCTCATGGTTCTCCATCAGGGGCAAAAGTGGCGCTGTAGGCTGAATATGAACAGTACAATAGCCTTAGAAACCAAATAACGGGAAATTTTATATGATTGATTAAAATTTAATAGACATTTTATCATAGAAATAAATTTCGAGAGTTCTATCTCTTTTCAAACATTTATCTGAATTTTAACTGAGAATTTTCAAATCTTCAGCAACTAACTTTCATAAAATACGAAAACTTTGTTCATATAGATACAATGATTCACAATCAGTTATGGGGAGTCCTGTAAACTCACATTTTACAACGGAGATTCGGTCACAAAGACATTTAAGGGACCAATCAGAAATTTCTGAAGGCGAAAAAGATTTCGACTCGCCCCGTTTCACTAAAGATTGAAACTGATTTGAAACCTTTATGAATGGCTTTATTTGCTATCAGCGATACATACGTGCATTTTCGTAAAAATAATACTATATTCGGGAAGATGTAAAGATTTTAAAAATCCCAAATTTTCCGGGCGTTTTTCGCTTATAAAATTCAAACTTTTCATCCAAATCATACTAACCTTATAGATAAAAGTGAAAGTATGCCAACAAAGCATTGCATTAAAATTTGAAGTAAACACTTTGAATATTCAAGGATATATAAGTATTTGTAGCAAAATAATTTTTAACTGCACATGTGCGAAACATGGTATAATTTTTCTTTTATAATGTTAAAACCAGATATATAGGAAAGCTTAAATAAAAATTGCATTGTGAGGAGCGGAAGTTCAGTTGCTCTCTCAGAGATGCTAAATGATGAGGGTTTTTACACAAATGATATTATTTAAATTTGAATCTTAGAATAGTTTTAATGAATTCTATAAATGTTGAATATGCTAAATACCAATGTATACATATAAATTAAGGGCACAATATTCAATTACTGTTTCACGACTACTTTTCAAAGATTCAAGTTTAAATAATATCAAATGGTGAAAAGCATACGTTTAGCTTCTTTTAGAGAGCAACATAATTTCAGCTCGCTACAATTCATACATTTTTCTGAATACGAACGGCACTCAACCGGAATTTTTTATGAAAGTTGCCTTATAAATCCTTTTCAAAAATGTAAAGCAATCGCTTGGATCTGATAAGGATATTCAGACGCCAAAATATGGATATGAATAGCACCATTGAGATGAAATTCGGTTCATTACTCCAGAAGACATACAAAGGCGTCAACTTCCAAGCAAGATGGGAACATCAGAGTGAAGTACGAGAGAACTTCTGCATCTCCTGCCAGTAATTCTTGAGTTTCAGTGAATTAGTTAGGATAGCATATCAGCAATCGATGCATTATTTTCCATACTATAGTAAATGGTATGCCCAGTGTCCTAGATAATGATCGATCATTGCTTCTTGATCTGACTGTAGAATCGTGTTTGACAGTAGCAACACAATGATATTAGTGTGCTACATTGGCTTGCGCTTGCTTCCTGATAACAATTCTAGAAGTTTCAAGCTTTTCAAAACGCAAAATCATTTTTGCGAGCCTGTGCCTTCCATAGAACCTTTATTCAAGACTTTTAAATTTCAATGTTCTAATAGAACATTTCCAACAAGTGAAAAAGTGAAAGCAAAAATATTTCCACTTCTCCAATAATAAATTTTAATTAGATGTGCAAGATCACGTAGCTTTAGCATACCTTAACAGTGTTACCTCCTCCCTGTCTTTGTTTTCAGGGTTTCTAAAATGACAGCCGCTTCAATAGCTAGAGTACTGCGGCGGATTCCTAATACCCTATCACGAGGCCACGGCCCTAGACACCTCCCAAAGGAGGTACTTACTATCACTGGTGCGAGGTAACTCAACCCCCACAATTGGTATACCCCCAGGATAAGGGAGAACACGCTTATTTATCTGAAGGCTTCTCATCCGAGAACTCGCAGAGCATTCCCGGGGACGTCGCTTTAGCACACAGAAATTTTCACAACAATGCACTATTATAACTGAAGGAGGAAAATTTGATGAATGGTTCTATTGTTCTTATTTATTCACAAACTAAGTATGAGGTCAGCTGTTAATGACAAAATATTTGCATAAACTAAATTTTCGAAACGCTTTTGCAAAGGACAAATTGTAAATGTTAAATAAAGTGTAACTGCAGAAAAATATTTTTCTATTGAAATGACCGTTAAATATAAGTCATTTACGTAAAACACCCCTTTTTGTTTCTATGCCAATTTTACTCCCATAACTCAGCCTGCAACTACAATTTTACCCCCGTTGTCAAAAATGCCATTTTTTTCTTTTATAAAGATCAATATTTTTAAGCTATTTGTTTTCTTTTATAAATCGATTACTCGTGGTCAAATAGTATGTACGAGAAATGCATTGCGTTTGGTCGTACTTTCTTTCTAATTTTGTTGTAAGCACCAAAGCTTTAATTTTGATCACCAGAGTAAAAGCAGGAAATGCATGTATGTGTCTGTCTTTCACAAGAACTCCTTTTAAACGGTGAACGGTAGCGACGTGAATTTTTCATATGATATTCTGGGGTGCATTAAGTCAACTGTGCTATTTTCAACTTTCTAAATTAATTAATTCTTAAGATATTTAATTAAATAACAGAAATATAGCAACTTTTTGCGGTTTTAGCCAATATCGTATGAAATATTTGTTGCACGAAACTATTTTTACACCAACTTAAATAGCTATAAATTATCTTTTTAATGATACTGATTCCATTGTGGTACAATATTTTCTATAATTTAAATTAACATTTCAAAATTCTTTTTAAACGGAATATATCACAATTTTTTCTATTGATAAAATAAAATTCGAACCAATTTATTATTTCATCAAATCCTTCATTCACGTGTTTTTGCCACTGTTAAGAGAAGATAAGAAAATACTGCTTTCTTTGGACATTTAGATCCAAGGTATACTTTTTACTTCATGTTTTATGTCTGAGAAAACACAGCTTTTACTATGCACGTGCAATAATTCAATGACGTCAGTTTGGTTACTATGCGATGTTTCGCGTTTAATTTTCATATATTATTAAACGATACTAATTACAGTGTAAGTGCAAGTTTATCGAGTCCAGTTATTCCTTCCAAATTTTTTTATTAAAACTTTAACCGATCTATCCGGCTAGCTCACAGGAGGTGAATGAACGGTTAAAAAAAGCTAGAACGTAGCTAAATTAAATTAAATTTATTTTTCTCATATTTTCCAGATAAAATAATTATGGATTAACTAAGATTACACGAACAGACAATTTACATTACCCAACTCACTACGCTTCGCGAGATTTGACCAACCGGTCCCAGTGAGAGTTAAAAAGCGAGACCTTATCGCAAGAACAGTCAAGAGACTCTGTCCATCCTCCTTCTCCTGATAGCGAAAAGTCATTTCAGTGCAATCTCTTGGTAAGAGGGCGAGATAAAATGTGATTGTCACATATTCCCCCTCTGGTTCTGACGTCTATTAGACCGTCTCGGTAAGGAACTAGAATTATAAGTCTTTCGTGGCCTTCCACGTTTTATAAGGGTTCTTTCGTGGTCTTTCACTTTCGTCCTGCTTGTATACACTTTCAGTGCTGATGTGGTATGTTCCCACAGGTTCATTTGGATTGTCTGGGTTGGCGATTATGTAAACAGTGGGCAAATGTTTGGGTTAGGATGATGTAGGGTCCATCTCTTTTTAGCATAAACTTGGTAGTACGCCCCTTTGCGGCGTTACTCAAATGATGAGTAGTGACAAATACCCGATCTGCAGGAAAATATATAGGAGCCTTCCGTCACTTTCTATCACCACATTCCTTACGCAAATCTTGTTGCATCTCAGCAACATCTTTGACCTCAGTCATAAATTTTGAGTATCTATTTAGAAAAGAAGTAATTTCTGGTACAAATGTATCTTTTAAGATAGCACTTCGTAGGTCATTTTGAAGCTCGTCGATACTGTGCAAAGTTCTCTGCCAGAAGTTAAGACAGATTTGGCAGCACTTTTGCCAGTCTAGGAACACTTGGCTCTGTTCATTGCAAATCTGATGAAGGGGAGTTTTCACACCAAGAGTCATCTTGGTGCTCCACGAGGATAGCAAGACGCGGTTTTAGATCACGGTTTTTTGTTCCGACAGGATTTGCTTGTGGATGGTATACCGGAATAAATGATTGGTAGAATTTCAGAAGGTAACACAGTTGTTGCATAACAGCTGACAAATTGGGTACCGCTGTCGCTGATGACTCTTCTAGGTAACACAAATTTTAGGAAAACTTCTTCCATAAGCACAGTTACACACTCTCTTGCAGATGCATTTGGCACGGCAAAAAGTTCTACCCATCTAGTGGAACGTCTTCAACAGTGAAGATCCACTTTTTCTTATCTTTGCTGTCTGGCAGAGGGCCGAAGAGATCTATTGCTATGTTTTCGAATCTTTGTGCTTTCACAGGAGTTTGTAGCAACCCAGCAGGTCTTTGGTTTAAGACTTTGAGTCGAGCACAATCAAGGCAGTTTTTGACATAGTCGGTTATGAACTTTCTCATACCGATCCAGAAATAACGTTTTGCTATTCTTTGGTAAGTTCCAACTGAATCATAATATGCAGCATTAAGAGAGTCATAGTGTTCCTTCAAGATCTTGTTTCTTTCATGGAAAGGAAAAACCGACTGAGCTTCTTGACTTTCAGACTCAAGGAATATCTATACAGTACGCCCTGATTCATGAGATACCCTCTTTCTAACCAATTGGCATGGTTAACGTCTTTATCATCATTCTCGAAGCAATGGATGATTTTTCGGAGATCTTCATCTTTTAACTGTTCTTCTAAAATCTCCATGGGCAAACTAGCAGGGAAGTCTATAGAAACTGTATTCTCTTCACAGGACGGTATTTCTTGTTCAAAGTCCAGTCGAGAAAGCACGTCTGCGATTACATTGGATTTTCCAGGTATGTACTCCAGATTTAGATTAAAAGACTGTAGTTGTAATGCCAAACAGGCTAACATTCCAAAGGGTGATTTCAATTTCATTAGCCACTTCAGGGGCTGGTGGTCAGATGCTACGGTGATTTTGGAACCTTCTTTATAACATCTAAATTTGTTCAATGCCCAGACGACCGCAAGGGCTTCTCGTTCTGTAGTTGAATAATTTCTTTCAGGAGAAGGATATAGGATGCTCTTCCATGCCAGGATCTTGTAAAAGAACAGCGCCAAGGGCATAGTTACTAGCATCAGTCCAGAGTACAAAAGGTTTTGTAAAGTCCGCTTGGCTCAAAATGGACGGTGATACCAAGTAATTCTTCAGGGTGGTGAAAGCATTTTGTTCACTTTCAGTCCAAGTCGAAACTGTTTTTTACTTTGTAAGATTTCTGAGAGGGTGAGAAATTTCTGAGAAGTTAGGTATGAATTTTCGATATCAAGAACGGGCTTGCAAAAGGGATTGCACTTGTTTCACATTTATAGGAGGTGAAATTTCTGAACCGCTGATACTTTATCAGGGTCGACTTCAATTCCACGTGATGTGATCCAAAGTCCAAGATACCTCACACAAGAACAAGCAAAGTGGCACTTGTTGCGATTGGCCAGAGGCTTATAGTCTTTAAGTTTCAGGAAAGCTGTCTCTAGATCCAGGAAGTGTTGATACAAGGTTGGTGATAAAACACTGATGTCGTGTAGATATGCCGGGATTTCAAACAAAATTTCACCTAAAAAAATGCTCAAAAACCTCGAACTTTAATCAATTAAATGAGCACAAAATAATTATTTTAAAACAAAAAATCATATCTCCGAATATGCAAATGTAACAGTTATTTTACTTTTAACTAGTTCGGAACCATATTTAACACTTTTGATCTAGGACTAACAGTGCAACAAATTTTAAGTTAAGACTAACACTTGCGAACAAAATTCAGACTGTATAATTTATAATTAAAATTTTCTGCAAAAAATACATATTTTAAATCGTTAATTTTCTTTCTTCCATTTTAAAAGTATAGATTTCGAAATATACTTACCAACCACCAGGATCCAAGGGGATTCGGCCCAGAAAGTAGGGCTCCAGTTTTAACCGATCTATCCGGCTATCTCGCAGGAGGTGAAAGGACGGTTAAAATAAAGCCGGGAAATAGTTAAATTAAATTAAATTTATTTTTCTCATACTTTCCACATAAAATAATTATGGATTAACTGAGATTACATAAACTGACAAGTTACATTATCGAACACGCTACTCTTGACGAGGTTCGACCGACCGGTCTCAGTGAGAGGGAAAAGCGAGAAGACTCTGTCCATCCTCCTTCTCCTGATAGCGAAAAGTCCTTGCAGTGCCATATCTTGGTAGGAGGATGAGATAAAATGTGATTGTCACAAAACCAAAATTTTCCATAAAACTGAAACTTCTAAAATTACTTATTTTATAAATGCCGGAAAGAAAGAAAGACATTTTATCTTGCCTCGCCACAATGCATTAAAGCTAGTCGTGGTACAAGAAAGCTCAAGCACAAAAATAAATAAAAAAAACACGTGAATTACATGTAATTCAAAGAGCTGAGAGACGAAAGAACGAGGCTGATGAAGAAATAGAAAAGCGCAATCGAATGATGATAATTACTTGCTCTATGCGATGTTTGATTTTACTTCACAATTTTTTAAATGATCCTAATTGAGTGTGTAGGTTTTTTTCTAATTAGTGTCACAAACACTAAAAAGAAGAGAATTGTGCTCCTGGTAGAAAAATTTAAGAGGAATTTTGCTGCTGGCAGAGTAGGTCAGAGAACAGTGTAGTGGCCGAACGAAAATCAAAGAAAGAGATGGTGCTGCGGAAAACTGTTTAATTCAGTTTAAAGTATTATATTTAGAAAATATTGTTGTCCCGAGGAACGCCGGGAGAAATATCAGATAGTTACTATACAATGCTAAAAATTACAAAAAACGTTCTTCATCAGAAGATTAAGGCATTTTTTATAAATCTTTTTAACGAAAGAACTACTCTGTTTCTTTCTTCTTCCTTCTGATAAACGCATTCATTTGGGAAAACTTAGCTTACATTCCGAATGTAACCTTATGTAACTTTAAAAAGAATATTAAACAATCATGTGAACGAAATGTAAATTTACATTTGCACAAATTGTGTAAATGTAAATTTTATAGAATTTATTTACACATCTGGCATTTTGTACCACCTTTTATATTTTAATTTAAATTCTTAAAGAATGAATATTCTCTTCTGTTGCAGAATTGTGCGTATAAAATGCTCCAACAACTACATGCAGACGGAAAGTGTTCAACAGTTTGAAGATTCTGCAGAAGTACGTTCAATGCACTATGTACCATTTTCAAATGCAATAAATAAAAATATTCATGTATCAATTGCTTTGTTGTCTCTTTATGAAATAACAGAATAAATGTGTGGATCAAAATTTGACGATTAAAATTGAACTTGAATAAAGAAATTCATATTTGGATTCTTTTTATACACTTTTATTTCATTTTACTTGTTTCATGTTTGTGAAGATGCAATTTTTGGAATCGATTTTGCAATCACTACCTTATTTTGAACTAGAGTTTTGGATTTCTTTATTTATGTGTTCTAGACGAAATACTCTACTTAAATATTTTCAGAAATTAATTATCAGTCATTAATTACTAGTCTGAATTAAATTTCCCATAATATTTGTAAGATTGATTTAAAATTAAAGACTAAAAAGTAGAAAATAAATAAAATTAAAAAAATATTGCTTTTCATCACCATACTGCTACTAATAAATTTTTAAAAACAGTTTTTAATGATTCTTTGATTTTTCTTCAGAAAAGCATGATAATGTCCTTCATGAAAAAAAATGAAAGTTTCGAATGTTTTTTTTTTTTTTTTTAATTTTCTTCATTAGCCCATTTTGAATTTTAAATTTTAGAAAAGATTTTCTTTGACACGAATTTATCTCTTTCTATTTGATACCAGGCGTTGCTCGGATTCTAGTCGTAACCCTGAGTTGTTCGGGATTACTGATTAAAAATGTATACTTAAAAATCTTTAGCACGAATATTTTGTTGCCAAAAATACACATTGAAAAATAAAACATCAAAAGACAGGAAAGAAAAAATATACAAGAAATATTTTTTTCTACGTTTAATAAATTAAAATAAGGAAGCATAATATTTCGTCTCGAGGGGCGAGAATCGTTAGCAAAAGAAAGGAATTTTCGAAAATATTGAAAAAAATCGCTAAAACTGATAAAAATCAAGAAAGTTACCCAACGGCTTTAAATTACTCTGGAATATTCTGGTCTTTACAATGATATAAACACACTATTCTCCTACTGGAATATATGCAGAAAATTCGAGAAAATAGGGGGGAAACTCAAATTTACCAATTCACATTAACTATAAAAAGTCATATTCGAATTTTAAAAAACTTTTTTCGCCGTTAACTACCGCATATTATAACATTATTTATATAATATTATATAAAGCGGAACTGGAGAATTCGAGGTTCGACACCCAACTCCATCGAAGATCCACGGTGTGTGTAAACCTAACGCACGCTAAATTCGACGTGGAGGTTCAAACATTTTCACGCTGGTGTGATGAGAAAGTGTGAAGAGAGAGGTGTCGGCTGAGATATCGTCTTCTCATCTGACTATAGTTTAAAATGATGAGGTCCGTCTCAAAATAACTATGAACTTAAAAAGCTGATATCCAATCAGTGTGAATATAGAATGTAAGTGAGAGGGACTTTGACATTCACCTCAGCAGCAGACAGACAGCATTTTGGATGCTTTCAATGGACTTATAATTTGCGGGAGTCGGTACCCCCTATACCGCTGATGTTAAATTGGCCATTTTAGGTACCTTTTTCTCACAATGTATAATAGATAAATGTTTGAAATTTTTTATACAGTTTAAGTACACATTTATATTTATACTGAGCGGATTTCTTACATTAATATAGCTTGGTGTTTTTAAAAAAATTTTTAGATATATGTAACGATGAATTTGTCGAAAATTGTCATTTTCTTACACGCAAACTGCAATATTAAGAAATATTTTTGAAATATTAGAAGCAAATCTGCTCAGTATATACATTTATATGAAAAGCATGTGTGGTAAAAATTGCAAAAGCCTGCATGCAATAGAATTTGAGAAAAAGGTACAGGCAGTTTCAAAAATGTCATTTTGAGATAATTCAAGTTAAAGGTAAAAATATTGCCTCATCAAAATATCTCAACATAACAGCATGTAATTCATGCATTTTTAAAAATCCTTTCCTTTCATCTTTCTCTTATATACATTTTTTATCCCTCCTACTCATTAATTGCTGAGAAAAGGCATATTTTGGCCTTAAAAACCTTACCACCATACGACAACCTTACGTTTTATTAATTATACTACAGATACCAATTCTCATTCATAAATTCTACCATACAAATTATAATTTTATTTTTAGATCTATATTTAAATGGCATTTTACAGAAACACAAATTTGGGGGGGGGGATTAATGCATTTTTCAAAAACTCTCGATTTTTGAAACAAGATCAGTGCAAATCCAAAATATATGTATAATATCACAAAACTTTCAATTCATTATATGCATTCACATGTATAGAATATGTGGTGAAAATTTCAAGTGTGAGTATAGGATAGTTTTTCAGAAAAATTTACATTCAGTTTCGAAAACGGTCACTGTGCATTTTTCCAAAACTGACGTACTCCAACATGAGATATACATATATTTCTGATTTTTGTTTAATTCACCAAAATCTCACTTCAGTATACACATTCTTATGTATATAATATGTAGTGAAAATCTCAAGTGTGTGTGTAAGGTAGTTTTCTGAAAACAGCTACAAGCAGTTTCGAGAACAGTCACGGTGCATTTTTCAAAAATGATGTCAATATAAATCAGATATCCTATATGTAAATTATAAGAAAAAAATTTCACTTCAGTGTATACATTCATATGTATAGAATATTGTATACAGTCATATGTATAGAATATTGTATACATTCATATGTATAGAATATTGTATAGATTCATATGTATAGAATATGTGGTGAAAATTTCAATTGTGTGTAAAAAACCATAATTTTTGATAAATGCGCAGTGAGCGTTCTCGAAACTGCATGTAACTGTTTTTAAAAAAACTACCTTATACACACACTTGAGATTTTCACTACATATTCTATACATAAGAATGTGTATACTGAAGTGAGATTTTTGTGATATTAAACAAAAATCAGAAATATATGTATATCTCATGTTGGAGTACGTCAGTTTTTGAAAAATGTACAATGACCGTTTTCGAAACTGAATGTACATTTTTCTGAAAACTACCTTATACACAATTGAAATTTTCACCACAAATTCTATACATGTGAATGTATACAATATTCTATACATATGAATTCATACACTGAAGTGAAATTTTTTCTTATATTTTACATATAGGATATCTGATTTATATTGACCTCATATTTGAAAAATGCACCGTGACTGTTCTCGAAACTGTTTGTAGATGTTTTTAAAAAACTACCTTATACACACACTTGAGATTTTCACCACATATTTCATACATATGAATGTATACACTGAAGTAAAAGTTTTGTGATATTAGACAAAAATCAGAAATATATGTATATCTCGTGTTGGAGTACGTCAGTTTTTGAAAAATGCACAGTGACTGTTTTCGAAACTGAATGTATATATTTCTTAAAAACTGTCTTATACACAAGATGAATAAAATCAGAAATATATTGGAATATCATAAACATTTCACTTCAGTATATATTCAAACGTTTACAATGTGTGATAAAAAATTCCAGTATGTGTATTAGGTAGATTTTAAGAAAGAGGTACTTACATACAGGTTCCTTTTGCACAATCGGTGAGCACATCTAGTACATGGAAATCAGGTCATCTAACTCAAACTCAATGATTTTATTCCTTTCTTTAAAAAAGTCCTTTTAACTATGTTATAATATAACATATTGCATTATTATTTTCTTTCTGTTATAATCTTTAGAAGGATTTAAAGTATGAACACAGAACAGACAGAACACAAAACGTAAGAAAAACTTGTTACTCATTGTATGAAACGTGGTTTTGAACAGATAAAGAAATCAAAATAATCAACGCCAAGCATGCGAACACAATTACAGTTAAACTGCTGCTCGCTCGCAGTGAAATAATAAATAAAATATTGTAGGGCTTTGCAGATGCAGCCTTGGGTTAAAATTCCAATGTTTACGTTTTCATGTGTCAAAGTCGGCATGGAGCGGCATTTAAAGGGATGAATTCATTTTTATAAGGTTATTTTAACTAACTTCTAATATGAGCAGGACCAAAAGATTTATATCGTTGGAAAGGTCTTGAAATGGAGAATTCAAATATATAAAAATTAGAAAATCGAATTTTTGAAAGTTATAGGGTACTGACTCCCCTTAATATTATATAATCATCTATTTGTCAATTATAATGATTACCTAAACATAGGCATGCGGAGGTTTGTGTTTGCGTGTGGAACAGCAAGAAATATGATAACTCAGGGTAGAACCGAGGAGGTGGAGAGTTTGGCCCCGCGAAGGGAGTTGTCAGAAGAGGGCGCAGAAAATGACCATTTAAAAATATATAGTTTAAGAGTTAGATTTATACGATCTGCTATGGAAATAATAAATAATATGAAATAAGTCTTGGGTGGCTCTCTAAACATTACGGGAGTTGTTAGTTGCTTTTACCAGTGGCCAAGTTGAGAGAAAGTCTGGTTGTGATCCCTTACAGAGAGATAGAAAGGGCCTACCGCCTTTCCTTGGAACAAAATAGCGAGTTTATTGCTGCCGCAGGATGGAAAGGTCTCTCCAGCAAGGCGGAAGGGCGATGTGAAAACATTTGTTTTTTTTGTGCAGCGATGTTCATATTCGTGTCTTGCGCGCGCAGCGATCATTACATTGTTGTTTAGTGCATCGGCAACTCGTTAAAATTGGTCAGCTCTGTGCTATCTTCGACATAATTGGTCGGTTTAATAAAATTTGAATAATACTTCGTTTGGAATTCTTCGGTTTGAATTTTGACAGATCAGATCATTTCCGAACGGATTTGGTTAAACTGACGTGCACTTCGCTCATATTGACTGACGAAGGAATGCTTTGAGGTGAGAACTTATTTTGGAATTTAAAAAAAACTTAGATTCCTAAACTTCAATGAGAAAAGTGAAGCTACAAGGCTCCCGCTTTGCTGAAAGCGAAGCCGCTGATGTTTTTTTAAGCTTAAAAAATTTGCCCGGAACCCATTTGAGATGCTTCAGGCATTGCGTTCTGAATTTCTCCTTTCCAGATGCCACAGGCAACGCGTGCGCAAACGGCCATAAAAGCTTACTGCGCACCAAAACAAATGTTCAAACATCGGCAAACCGTCTTCCTCTTGGCGACAATAAGTTGACGATCCAAAGTGAAGAGGAACGGCTGCTTAAATTAACCATTAACCGGCTTAATTTAAATTTTACCATTTAATTATTACAAAAAAGTTCACAAAAATGACATTTATATTATTACAATGATATTTAAAACAGCACGAATATTCTTCTTACTATCGAATTTCGGCATGGTTTTTCGAGATTCTATTTTACTTTTTACGAAACTTTCTCGATCGGATTTATTGCACAATGCTTCTGAAGCTCTTACCACAGCGCTGACTGCCCTTTCAACCCCTTTTGTGATAGGGTATGTGTTGTAAAGGTCGAGATTGGAACGCTGATTCCGCGGTTTTCCGCGAGGCGACGCAGTAAGCTGTATCATGGCTTAGCTCATAGACACTTTACTATACCTGAAAGGTCCTAGCAGAGTACACATTTTTTTTCAGAAAGATACCAAGAACGACAATTTCTTCGTCGCCGTGACTTTGAGGGTGCGAAAAATGAATCTTACAGTCTGGCAACCCCAAAATGAAACGATGACTATTGAAATTTTTAGTTGCCTTTTGGGATCGTTAGAATTTTTTTTGAGTTTATATTCTTGCGGTTCTTTTCTTTATACTTCTGACTTCATTTTTACTTGTCGCTGTAGCGTTTGTGAAGTTGGAAAGTTAATTCTATTAATAGTTTGATATATATTAATTTAAATTAAAGTAAGGAAGTGAACTTAAAAGTAAATTATGGAAATGAACTCTAGTTTATCGCATTTTTAAATTACCATCCAGTAGCTTCAAAAATATTTTTCTTCTTCTCCATTCTTCTTTATTTTCTTCCATGTTCCTTTTTTCCCTTTTCATGCTTATCACTATAGAATGACTCCATCAGTTGGATAAAATATCGAAAAGCAACCATCACAGCTTCCCAATAAGAACTGGTAGCATAATTTATTTGCAAATGTACCAAATAGGACTATCTTTGCTGAATGGATATTACACAAATCAACTCACAGAAGATATAAAAGAAACTACCTCATCTGAAGTTTCGTCGAAAAGTGACAACTAACGCTTTATGAATTGCGGCAGAAATCATCAGCATAAACAAAAGAGAGCGGTTTTCTATCGCAGCGGAAGAGGGATGGTCATTAACTTACTGCAACAAATCAAGGTTAATGTGCAGAATGTAGAGAAATTAAAAGATTAGTAGAAATGTAGAGAAATTAAAAGATTAAGTGCAATGAGTACGAACACAAAAAGGGATTGCATTGGCTGTTTCCTGAGTATCGGCATACAATTATAAGGTTTAACTTTCTGTATGTTTTGTGTAAAAAAAAAATAATTTAAACTCACAAATTTTTAATTGCATCTCATAGTTCTTAGTTGTCAGAAGTGTGTAATGTTTCGAATTGGGAACATGTTAAAAATCATATATAAATGCTTTTTCTTCATATCTTAAATACTGATATCTTTAAAGTATAGAAACAGTAACTGCCTGCCAAATTTGGTAGTTCTAGGGTTGATAGAACAGCGCATTCTTGCCTTTGCGATTATTCCCGTGCAGTACAGTACATCGGTTTTGGATTTGCGATTCCAGAGGCATTTCGGATAACCAGGGTTTCGGTTCAGCCGAGTTTACTGTAAATATTAGTTGTAGGATTCATTTTTAATGTTATATATTTTATTCCATTATTTACAAATAGCTGCCGTCGGAAACAACTTTGTTCGCCAGGAATATAATTTCATCTGAATGTATTATGCATAATTTTATATTCACGGTCCCCTTAACAAAGCCACTTTTAACTTCAAATTGCGATGGACATTTAACCCGCGTTTCCAGTTAATCAACTTTAATTTCTTATTCCTTATGTAAAACAAGCATTTGATTTCAACATTAAAATGGCGTAACGTACATTTTACTTCCAAAAACATGCTGTAACGGCTTAAAACATGTTGATAAAAAGAATTAAAACATAGCAATCATACTCTTTAATTATCTTGAGTAATTTCTTTATATATTTCACAAAGAATTGATCGAATATAAAAGGCCTTTAATATCCAGTATTATATTATCTTAGCTTTCAAAAATGGAAGCGAAACACGTAACTAAATAGTTGTTTAAACAGTGGAAACGGTTTGAATTTCATGGTAACATTAAAAAGTATTGTTGTAAATAATGCCAAAAATATTTTTAAAATTTATTAAAATTAGATAAAAAATTGTAAGGCAACTTAATTGATATCATTGAAAAGATAGTTTTTTAAATTTTCAAATGGTTTGAATATAAATTTTGTGCTCTAATATTTTCGGAAGTTAGAAAGATGGCCAAAATTTAGTATAATTTTTAATTAATTAAAATTCTAATTGAAATTTATAAACCGGCTCTGATGTGCACATTCGCACCATCCAAAGTATCTTTGCTCCAAATTTGTTGCTCTAGGTCTAGAGTCTCTCCTGTAGAGCGCCAACACACATTCTCCTTTATTATTAGTAGAGATAAGCCTTTGTTCCACGCCGAAACAAGTAAAAATAGCTTTGAAATAATTTCAGAATAGCTTATGATTCAAGTTTAAAAAATGCAAGTTTTGATAATCAACTTTTCAAATGAAAGATAATTTGAATGCGCTCCTTGAGCTTGTTTTATGGAGCCGAGTTTTATAAAATTGATGCAGACTAATGGATTCTCATGTCTGGAGCTCCGTCAAGCTTACTGCGATGTTTTCCATCAATATATTCATAAGACGAGTATGTTCTTTGCACACGTTCCGTGTTCGTAAAAAGTATTAAATATTTTATTGCTTTATCATTGAGCACTTTGTTGTCTTCTTTCACTGCTACCCCTTAAGATTTCGGTTGTCTTTTTTTCACAAAATTCCGTAACTCGCTTTTTTTCATTTTTAGTTCGTATGTTTTGTGTTTTCCGCCCTTACCAGCATTTCGTTCGCGTTTTCCCTACTGTTCCTTCGTGTACCCCCAGGTATTACGCCTACCACAGATTGGGAACCTCTTTGCTAGAGGTTTTTAAATTTTGTACATACACTTGTGCATCATCGTTCAAAGTACTCTATTTTAACGTTTTCGGAATTTAATTATCAGTTACTCATTTATTAAATTAAAATTTGATTCCGTACCAGTGGCCCCATTTGAGAAACATTCGATCTCAAAATTATAAACTAGAAAGAATCAAAATAATAAATTCTGCTTTTTAGTAGACTAACTAAAGTGTGGTTTTTCAAACCTCTTTTAATTAAATTTGTTTTGTACTAAGAGAATTTATTTTCCATTGTTTTGAATTCAAAAATTACATTTTTAAATTTTCCTTTTTGTTTCTTTTCTAAACTTTTCGTTTTCCTCCTCTGTTACTTCTCTACATCTCCAAAAGGGGCGCATTCGATAGATAGAGCATATATCGAGGAATCACGACAATAAGCCAATCGTAACTCTTTGGAAGTCTCACATTTTATTACACTTTTAATTAAAATGACTTATTCATGTTCGTGATTATGGAATTCTCGATTTTTCATTCGCTTCCTAATGTGTTAGAATTTCGAAATATTTTATTAAATTTTCTCGATGACAATGTGCTATTTCAGCATTCATTATCAGTTACATTATTAGCATTCATTAACCTCATCATCAGTTAGTAGATTAATTTAATTAAATTACAGTGACTTTACCTGACTGAGAATATTGCAGAAAATTTATTAAAAGATTTCATAATATTTATAATGAAAGGTAAATTAAAAGCTAAACAGCAGAAAATATTTAAAATAAAAAAAAATCTAATTTTTAGAGCTATAATAAAAGTGCGTTAATAAGAATGCATTTTTATGATGCGTTTATAAGATGCGTCTTAGGCATCAACATGTATTTATAATATGGTAATTTGTTACTTTCTCGTTTACGAAATTGTATGTACCTAAAGTATTTTTATTGTTCAAATATTCGATTTCATGATTTAGACGTATCTGCTCATTTTATACATCCCTGTGTTCAAAAAGAAATATTTAAAGTTACGTTTGTCTGCGTGAAAATGATAACGCAGAAATGAAAAAAGCTAGACTGATGAAATTTGTCACGTGCTTCAGATTAATCGTGGAAATTTTTTTAAAAAATGGCTTTTCAACCAAAACTAATATTTGTATCGACTTTTGGTCAAACTCCGTCGCCTGGTAGAGTGTCTGCATGTGAGTTTCTGTTCGAAAACTCAACCACCTAGGTGAATCAAAAAGTTAAACATGTCGTCTTTGCATGCATATCTATATAGAATTTTGTACTAAGGAAGTATCTCAGGAAGGTTAGCTGTCTTAAACAAACATTAAAATAAAAAAATCTGTATTAAATTTTGAGATAAATCATTCTTGATTTGATTTATTTGATTAAATATATTTTTATTCTTTTGCTTTTATTTTTCTTTAAATACCAGAAAAACCGGGTAAGTCTACGAAAATTCTCTATTTCTTTTTTTGTACAACATTTTTTAGATATTTTTTTGATGCTATTATTTTTTTTAAATTTTCCTAAACCGGCAATTCTTCAACGCGCTAATGATGTTGCTAGGTTTCCAGTTCCATTGCAGTAATTTTTTTCATTTGATTAAATCAACATTTTAATTGCGTACTAAATTTTGAACTTATTTAATTTAATAACTAGATTTAATTTAATGACTTAAATAATGTAGTTTATTAGCTAGATTTTATTAATAACAACTGTGTTTTATGGTAACCATTTAATTTTTAACACCAGTTTCATTAATATTATTTGATAATTAAGATCTTTTTTTTAAAAATTTAGTAGTTTTAACCTAATATCTGAATTCCGCGTACATAGAAATAATCAAAAGAATTTAAGCACTCTTTGCATGTAGGGTCAAGTACCCCTACCTTTCGGGTCTATCATCCCTATCTTAGGGTCAAATATCCCTAAGTTTATGGATACTTGATCATAGGCAATTTCATCAAATATATTTATTTTGTGATAAATTGAGATACCAATTTAGCATAAGTACATTTCTCATTCATAAAAGCAAATCCTTTTATGATACTTCATTTCAAATATTCGAGAAATAGAAGAAAAAGTAAAAGTAGGGTCAAGTTTCCCCTATGGCACCTAAACAGTAAAATAGCAGATCTGTATTAAATTTTGAGCCGTCTTTTAGAAAACTCTCTGTCGGGTATATATGTGGTTAGGATAAATGAAACACTTAAAGATCCGGAGAAATATAATTAACTAGCTGATATATCCGGCGTTGATCGGGATAAAAATATTTTAACTCCAAGTACTTATAACACTTTGAGCTTATTAAAAGAGTTTTTCTCAGCAGCGTCCTTTGTTGATTTTCATTAATCCACTGCCGTGCTCTCTGATCCTCTCGACCAGCAATTTAATACCCCTCTTCTTTTTCTCACCTTAGTTTGAACAATAGGGCAAGATTTTAGTCCTTCGTGCCCCATTTTCCCCTCCGCATCGTTGCTAAGGCGACAACAGAAGCTCTTTCATATCTTGGATTTTATTGCCATTATCCGGACTAAAATCCTCTTCTCTTTAGTGTTTCTGTCACTGACCGGAAAAAACCGTATAGTGAGCTTTCTTTTCTTCTTAGGTCATATCCCTCCGGTAGGAAGAGGGCTAATAATAATCAATAATCTTGAAGGATTTTACACACTCATTATGATCATTTAAAAATTTGTAAAATTAAATTAAACGTCGCGGATAGAGAATAATTAACATCCTTGGATTTTGGTGCAAACATATAGAAAGATGTATATGCTACGAAATAAAAGCGAAAATAAAAATTTTGCTTTCTGTTAAAATTCAAAGAAAACAATATTTTATATCATAAAATAATATTTGATTGATAAAAATACGGAAATGAGGGAGTTGATTATACGAAAAATTGGTTTGAATTTAATTACAATAATAGGAAAACATTGTTACAAATTGTGTATGGAATAAATTTGAAATGTTTATTAAATTAAGGGAAAGAACGCGTGGCATTTAATTTGAATCATTAAGAAGATAATTTTCTGCTCTTTAAGATGGTATGTAAATCATCTACATTTAAAATATTTTTCTGAAGTTATTCGCGAAAAAATGATATAAAACGCCAAAAATTCGCTTAATTTTCGTTATTTAATTAAATATCTTAGGAAGAAATTTTTTGAAAGTTTAAAAAAGTAGAATTAATATAGGAACGGACCCCAGAATGGCATGTGCAAATTTCATGTCAAGACTATTCACCGTTTAGGAGGAGTTCTTGCGACAGATAGACCGTTAGAACATCTTTTCCCTCCTCCCTTTTCCCTCTTCCTATGATAGGAACCGCACTAAGTAGCCTTGAAGGCTTAGCACACACTCATTAGGATCAGTTAAAAATTTGTGAAAATTAAACAAAACGTCGAGAGAATAATTCACTAACGTCATTGGATATATGTGTAACCGTATTAAAAGCTGTAAATGCTACGACAACCGGAAACCGGCAGTGAAAAGTCTACTTTGTTGTTTATGCCCAAAGAAAACAATATTTTCTTATATTAACTTCAACACTGGCAAAAGCCCAAGCGCGAAACAATAATTTGGCTTGAATTTATTTTTATAAGATTAAAAAGTATTGTTAGAAATTGCGTTAAATATATATTTTTAAACGTTAATAAAAATCAGAGAAAACACTTTATCGCAATGGAATTAATATCCTTAAATAGATAGTTTTCTGCTCTTTAAAATGGCATAAAAATAATTGTTGTTTAATAAATATTTCCGAAATTATTGGCAAAAAACTTCTAAGCATTAGGCTTATATTCTTTATTTAATTAAATATCTTAAGAACTAATCAACTCTGAAAGTTGAAAATAGCTCTGGAATGTCGTGTGTAACTTTCATGTCGCTACGGTACACCGTTTAGGAGGAGTTCTTGTGAAAGACAGTCCGACAGACAGACAGATATACAGTGGCTGATATTTGTTTTCGGACACTTGTGTTTTTGAAAATTCCTTCTAAAAATCATGATCTAAATATTAAAGGATTTACTTCAAACTTTTTTCATATAAACTTTCTTTTGTCTATAATAAAACCTACATATTGTAATGAAAATAAATTCAATAACTTTCTTTGAAAAAATTACTTTACCGAGAAAGTGCTAAAAACAATCTGATCTCCTTTTCTGATAATAACTTCGAAGAAATTGTAGCTATCGAAAAAGTTTAAAGTATGTATTGTTCGTTGTGATAATTCGCCTAATTTGAATTTTCTTTCTGTTGCAACTGTAAAGGAATTATGGGAAAATGAAAATTACCACCACTCACCATTTCCACCCTCTTTGAGCTGGATAGCCCATCTACGAACTGGACCGAGATTTTCACTGTTCTGACAGGAGAGCGTTGAAGAAAAAATTCTCTTTTTATGGAAATGGTTTTTTTTAGATTTGGCTGATTTTTTATCAGTTTGTAAACTTATTCAGAGCGTTTAAGAAAACGCTCTTTTTTTGGAAATTCTTTTATTATTGATTAATTAGTAAACTTTTCTGAACGTTTAAAAGAACGCATTTTTTAAAAGTAATATTGAGACCAGTGATTTTGTACCTATATAAATATGCCCCTTGAGGGAGTAAAATGTTGCTTATTATTTTACCCTTGTAAATATTTTTACTAAACATAAACGGTCTTTTACCTTAGTTTCATCACTTTTGATATTTTAAAAATTAGTAAGAAACATTTTTTTTTTTTTGGGGGGGGGGGGTGATGCTTCTTTTTAATACTAGCAGTATTCTGCATAGTAATGACATTTCTATAAAGGAAACAATTGTAAACTATATAGCACAGTTTCTAATAAATAATTCTTAATAAAATTCACACAGTTGTTAAAGTTAAAAATATATGCGCCAATCACAAGGTTTATAACTAACTTTATGTGTACAATAAATAAAAAAAAAATTAAAATAATTTAATGCTTTATTTTTATTTTAAATATTTGTAAACATTCATTTAGACAGCAGTCTATCGCCTTATGAAAGGTTTTAAAAATTTTGAACGACATACATCGTCATACATTTTGAGTCATACATCAGTGTGTTTTGAAATTTTGCATGTTTTTAAGATTTTAAGCCTGAAATATCAAGAACCCATTTATCCTTTGAGAATATCTAAAGCAAACAACACACCAGTTATTTGCATGAATTTTACATATTTTACGAATTATAATTTTAGAAAATATAATTATAAAGCCTTTGAGTTGCATTGACTAGTAAAGTCTTGACAGGCTGAGTCAGTTTAAAAAATATAATATCTTGTTGAAAAAAATAAAAAAAACATAACTGAAAAGAGACAATTTCATACATCACTTAAAGTATTCAGAATTTTGAAAACTCAGCATAGTATTTTAATACTTTAATACATCATAAAATACAGAATTTTATATTTGAATTCTGTAATACAAACCAAGCATTACACTTCCTACACAACAACCAAGATGAAAAATCTGGAAAAATGCTTATAATGAAAAAAGAATCAGACTGGATGATAAATGCAGAATAAAAACTTATTGTAATAAGTACCTAATAAAGATAATCAGAACTGCACATGTGTTGGTGCTTAAAATAAATTTAAAAGAAAGAATATAAATGTGTTACAATTAAATTTAAAATTATTATACTGTATTTACATGGAAGCAAAATGTACAACTAGAGTGTAATTTTATTAGTGTAAAGGCAGTTTTAAATACGGTAAAATGACAAAAAAAGTAAAATTTTACTGAACTCTTGATTACACACTACAAAATTTTGACATTCATAAAAAATATTATTAACATTATTATTTATCTGGTAAATTTTATACCTAAAATTAACAGTGTGAATTTAATTACTACATTTATACCAATAATCGCAATAAATCATTAGAAAACTACTTTCAAAAAAAAATGAAAACATACAACTTTTCACCAATTGCTGTAGGTGAGGTGGTTGTATTTTGATAAAACAAACAAAAATATTTATTGCACACTAAACTATCACTAACAATCAAACATAGCTCATTATTTCTTGACCAATAGCTAGTTATTTTGTCATTTATTTAAATACATTGCAATACTATAAAAATGATTCATATTATTTGATACATGGACAGATGTCTTGTCTTGGACCTTTCCTCAAAGTAAATCCATTTTTTTTTTTCTATATAAAAACAATCCCTTATTACATTTTTGGTAAAATTTAACTAAAATTAATTAACATTCCACTATTTGTGAACCAATAAGGCACAATTCCTGGTTAACACATATATACTCGGAATTCTGAAATGAAAATATTTCAATTATTTTCTACAAATAAACTTCTAAATAAATAATTTAATAAAAATGTTTATTTATGTGGTTTTCTTCTCCTTGATTACATAGTGAATACACATAATGAAAAAATGAACTTATTTATATTTGGAAAAGAATGGCATTTATATTTTCGATGAGATAATGGCAGTGCTGCTTAATTTATATATGGTACCATCCATGAAGTTAAAAAATATTCTTAATTGTTCAGTATATTTCACATTGAAACATAAAAACTTTTGTAAAGTACAACAAATTCTTCCAATGCACATTGTCCAACTTCAACTGGATTTTGTCCAAAATGATAAAATGGCTAATTTTGGGAGAACTTTTCTCCAATGCACAAAATATAGGGCTGTGTTGTTATACTGTTCTGTCTACTGCTTCTTCTAAGAAACCATTCACCTATAAATCGAAAAAAGAATTTGAATTATTTAGAAAAATATTGAAAATATTCCTTTTTTAAATTGTTAATTATTTTTTTTATTCCAATAGAAAAAGCTAAATGTATAATTTAACCATAATTTCCTTTAAAAAAGAATTCATTTTAAACTATAATGACTGAAAAAATGTTTACCCCAATGTATCTGAATAGTAATCAGGAGGGGAATTTGAACCATTGATTCTGAAACCCGCAAAATAAATTGTTTAATTAAAGAAAATTCTGCAACATAGTGAAGAACATTGTTCAAACAGAATTTTTAGCAATTAGTTTTGCTTCCATATAAACATTTAAAGTTAAAAAAATGTGCTGTAAATGTCTTTACAAATTAGTGATTTAATTATTCTTACATGCAGAACAGTAAAAGGGTTTTGAAATGAACTTTTTTGAACAAATTATGGAATTAGGTCTTGTCATGTACTCCCCACACCATTCTATTGATTGTTGTCATTTTTAAGATGAGACACACATCCATTTGTTTCTGCACAATCTATTTGCAAATTTTTTATTCAATATTTAACTTTGCTTTTGAAGTATATCATGGGACCCTAGAAAAATTTCTTTTTCTTGTAGACTTTGTTTTGATACAACCAAAGGATGGCTGCTGAACTGTAGTAAAGGGAAAGTAGACATTGCGAACAGCTTCACAATGTTTTGCTGCCATGTAATTACAGCTCAATACAACAATGATTATTGAATTTCAAAAAATTTTGAATTTTCTTGGAAGTGTGTGTATTTAAAATTTTATAAACTTTAAAATTTAAATAGAATGACAAAATTTACCTTTTCCTTTCTAAATAAGCCATTGGAACAACCCATAAACATTAGTACGTTGATAAATCTTCTTAAAAAAAGTAAATAACAAATATTTTCGTCCATCACAACAGTAATATTCCCTATAAATTTATTGCTTTAATAAATTTGTCTGCAAACCTTAGACAAAAGCAAAGGCATAGAAATTAAACTATTAAGTATGACCTCAATTAGTAACCTTCCTGACGTAATTAAAAATAATTGTTACATAAAAAAAGTTACAGTAAGATTCTTTAGTTAGTAACCAAGCAAAAAAGTTAACTCTTTATGAATGAGAGAAATAAAATATTCATAAAAAAAAATTGTGTAATTTTTTAGTTTAAGCGGTAAAGCATTTGCAGTTATTTTAAATCAAGTCACTAATAGATACATTTTCCTAAACATATGATAATTTTAATTAGTTCACACAAGCACAGTTATATTTATGTAAAACCATGATATTTAGTAGTGTTATTATGCATTATAAAATCCTTCTAAAGCAAATTTTTTTTACTATTTTGCAAATGAAAAAATCAATTTTATTTATTCAGTCATACCATCTACTTCAGAAAATAATATATGTTAGGGATATGTTCAGAAGGAATTAGGTCATTTAACAAAGTTTTTGTGAATGCATAGATATAATATTAATTATATTTATATGTATTAGATATAAGTAATTCTAGATAACTAAACTTTCATTAGAATAGTCTGATAAAAACACAAGCATTTTGGTGAACAGCAAATTAAATTTTCAATTTTACTTTCCCAAGATGTTCAAAAAACTTATACACGGGAAGTTAATTCTGACGAGTACACATTTTATCCCAAATAAAATAAAACAATATAAAATCAAAAAAAGAAATATTTAGGAAACTGTAGATACTTTATAATTATTAAACACAACCAAAAAATATTAAAATAATGAATAATTAATAAACAGTATATATTTCATTCCAAATTTCAGTTTCATTATTTTAAAATTGGGAGACACAATTTTTTTACTTAAGATTCTTTTATCTATTATTGATAATCAATTTAAACATTAACACATTTAAAACGTGCATTCATAGCTGAAGCCAAATTTACATACACCTTAAATTAAAAATTAAAAAAAAGTGTGATTAATATGATAGTGGGATGAAATTAATTTTCATTATTTTAAATTTCTTCCCTGAACTTAATGGATTATCTTTAATTATAAATAATTTTCTAAAAAATAAAGTGAGCATAAACAATGTATTCAGATGAAGTCATTCTTATTATTTTTAATGTCTCAGGAATTTTCAAATTTGAATTCAAATATAATATATGTCAGATATATTCAAAAAAGGAATTAGGCCATTTTAACAAAGTTTTTGCATAATGTGCATAGATATAATGTAAATTATATTATATGAATTAGATATAATTTAGATAACTAAACTTTCATTAGAATAGTCTGACAAAAATACAAGCATTTTGTGGACAGGCAAATTAAATTTTTTAATTTTTACTTTCCCAAGATAAATTCAAAAAAACTTATTAATGGAAGTTATTCTTGACGAGTACACATTTTATCAAGTAAAAATAAACATATAAATCAAAAAATATTTATGAAAACTGCAAGGTACTTTTTTAATTAATAAACAATGTCCAAAATATTAAATAATGAAAATTAATAAACAGTA
Source organism: Araneus ventricosus (assembly GCA_013235015.1). Lineage (NCBI taxonomy): Eukaryota > Metazoa > Arthropoda > Arachnida > Araneae > Araneidae > Araneus > Araneus ventricosus. The sequence goes on from BGPR01015124.1 coordinate 29,739, forward strand.
TTGATTTATTTTACTATCTCTTTTACTTACTACTACAATTTTTGAACACGATCGGTAAAAAAAAATTCGCGTAACGTGGGGTTGATATAGTAGCAAATCAGACTCATTATTAATTTCCAGCAGCAGAAAAATATTAAAATAATGACGCAGAACAAACGAAGAGTTTTGTGAAGTTGTTACTAATAATCTTTTGCACACAAATGATGCAAGAGGATTTCGAGTGAAGTAAGTCATATAAAAATATCTGAACAGATTCCTGGCTATGAAATACGTTACAGGGCAATTTTAGAATTTGAAAATGTAAATCACCATAAAGTTTGAGCATCTTAAGGAGCAATATTATTTCAGAATTAAAGTCTAATAAATCTTGTTTACTAGATTCATTTTACGCACCGAAATGTTTCCACTGATACAGGAAAGACGCTGGCTAAAAATTAAAAAAAATACCCAGTTTTATCGGGTCTGTAAAAAACCGGAGATAAGGGAAAGCACGCCAAATCCAAAATTAACCAATGATTTTTCGACAATCTCTTTGTGTCTGAAACAGAATTATAAAACACCCTAAAACGATGAACTCGAGGGGAGCATCTGATTCCGGCATCTGTTTCTTGGCGTGCAGGAAGTAACCGGTTCGCGGCGATAAAAGCATTTAAGGAGCGGTTTTTTTGTACTAAAGATCGAAAAACGTGAATGTTTTCATCTGCCCTTTGAGTCCAGAAAACGCTCAATTGAATTTAGCGTGTATGCGGATGGATTAATTGCAACTAGGGCGTTCTGTTTTCGGTCAAGATTACGGCGTTGCCATTTAGGCCACGCGTGTCCAACGAGCATCTTCAAATGAAAATGAACCATTTTCATTGAAAGCGAATGGAAACGCGCAGACAACAAACCATAACATACCTGGATATATGGAAACCGAAACCTTCTATAAATGTTTTGTATTCATATCTCCATAGTATACTGAGGAAAATTGATATTTAGGGTGGGATGGAAGCCTAGCTCCCATGTGAGATGAAGTATGCAGTTTCGTAGACAGATAGAAACATTGTGCTGGTATTTTGATAGTTAATGATGACGACACAAACATTTAGACGGGACGAAATTATTAAAGGAAAAGAAGATAAGGATAGTTAGAGGGCGGTTACCGCCCTTTACATCAAATTGCTAAATCATTCAGGCAGTTATTGAGCTGACATGCCCCCATCGAGCGCAATCAACCAAGTCTGTCAGCTACGAGAGAGTCATGTGACGTGACGTCAGCTGGTGGTGCGTTGCCAAACGGTGGATCTAAACTCCAGTTCTACACGGCATTCTTTGACGGGGTGTAGGTGATCCCATACGTGTTAGGGAAGAGTTTCACCTCTAACTGTTCACTAGATTCAGTGTGAAATCTGATCCGTTGTGAAAATGAAGCATCTTATTCTTCATCCATCTGATCGTCATCTGAACGAAGACGGACGGCTACAATTTGAGAAAGGTTTCCGACGGACTTGCAGACTGTCAAAATTTAGAGAGTGAAGGTTTTGGCCATTGCAGAATTTCTTACACTTATGAGTAAACATCGAATTTAGTCTGCGTATGCGTGTATATGATGATGGAATTGAATTATCAAAGCTGTCATTAAAATGCCACCCAAAAATGAGGTGATAATAATTAGATGAAAAGGGGCAAATGTATACAAATTTGCTCATCACAGATTATGCTTCATTAAAGTAAGAGAATTAACATAATTCTGGTGATATTCCAGTATATATATATTTCTCAACTCGCCTTGTAATGCCTCGGCTGCCAGTCTTGAGTCATTAATTACTGACATTGTAATGTAGAAACAGAACGTCCTGGCCTGCAATCGCACGCTTTCTCAACAACCAAGGAGAGTGTGACATAGAGTTATAATCGAAACATTACAAGTACTTTAATAAAATATTACGAAATATCTTAAATTTACAGTTCTATTCTTAAAATGTGCTATGAATTTTGAGAAATTCGATTAAGAGGATAATTTGATCCGTAAATTATTTTTTTTATGCTTGCTGCATTATCTTCATTAACTTTTTTATCCTTAACCACTCGCGCCAATTCAATTTGGTGTTTACCCTTTCTCACGAAGATATATATATTCCCACGAGTATCAGAATCGATCACTTTCACTCAGACCGCAAATTGCAAGCCAGCCACACACAGTGGTCATTAAAACCATTAGCAAAAAAATAGCACCTGCAAAATCAATGTTGACAATGCACGGATACAAATAACCTCGTCAAACAGTGTATGTGGACTGCTATCGTAGATTAGCGGTGTACTTCTCATGAGACACCTACATAGCTCTGTGGTTAGAATATCCTGAAGGATTCCATGGTCGAAATTTATTTGGGACATATAGGTGATTAATGTTGGCCGGATACCAGGTTCGGTTGACCAGTAGAAAGAAAGGCAGGCGAGGTCACACAATGGCTGACAGGCTAAGTTTCCAGCTTGTCTGATGAAGCAAGAGGGCCCCCTTATTAAGTCAATATGGGGCCCCAGGATTGTGTGCGTAAAAGAGAGAGAAAGAGAAGAATTCTTTTTCCTAGAAAATATCTTGCGCCTTTTCTTAGCAACAATCTTTCTGTGAAGGTCAAAAGTAATAAATATGTTCTTCTTATAGTAGGCCCTGGCAAGTAGGGAAGGATAAACCCCTCTGCGCAAGAAAGGTGCGACCTTGAGGTGGCTAAACAATCCTTTTGTATTGTTTATTAATTTTGTTGTCGTAAACTGAAGGACGAGCGTAAACCTGCCTTTTCGCTAAAGCAAGAAAAAAAAGTCTTCTTCTGTCCTGTAAAACCGTAACAAGGGAGGTAAGGATATCATGTAATTTGAGGACCTAAGGACATCTTTGAAAATACCCATTTTTCTAGGATGAATGTTGTAGTGATATTAGTGAAATTTCGAAGCTAAAGATCTTATTAAGAAATTCATTGTGAGGCCGCGGTGGCCTAGTGGTAAGGTCTCGCCAATAACCTCTGAAATATGTATCGCAAGAAAATTATTTTTACACCATCTTAAAGAGCAATAAATTGTCTTTTTAATGATACTGATTTCATTCATGGTACATTTTTCTCTAATTATAATTAACATTCTATTGTCAGAAAATTAAATCAAAACTAATTTATTGTTTCATTAAATCCTTCGTTCACGTGTTTTTGCCGCTGTCAAAGTTATGATAAGAAAATATTGATTTCTTTGTACATCAACTCCAAGGCAGACTTGGGGCTGCAGTAGCCTAGTGGTAAGGTCTCAGCCTCGGGGCCGGAGGGTTTTAAGTTTGAAGTTACGCTGAAGATCCACTGTGTATGTGGGTATGATGCACGTTAAATCGTACGGAGTGGGTCGAACGTCCTCCCGCTGGTTTGGTGCGGAAGTTTGGAGGAAGGGAGTGCTAGAAAAGGTGTTGTCATCGTCATCTGACCGCGGTTGAAACTTATGAGGTCAGTACTAAAATAGCCCTTGTGCTTCTTCAAAACGGGAGGTTAATTTAACTAAAGCTAAACTAGAAGAAATTCAGTATCCGATGAAAGCTTGGAATCTATTGAAAAGGCATTGGTAGATTATTTGAATGCAGAGTAATTATTGACTGATTCGCGCAGTCATCGTGAACTGACTTGCCACTTAATGAAGTGGACAACATGTAATACACTTCTGTACTTTTGAGTTGCTAATATTGGATAATAAGATGTATTCTTTAAACAAAATGGAATTGGTATATAGTTTGCACTTATGTTCAGTTTGGTCAATAAATTCTCAAAATTGCAGAATAGTTCCAAAATTACAGTATGCTGCACAACATTCAAAATTGTTTATTCTATTATTTCTATTGCGAAAAATTGTATTTATAGTTGATATTTCTTACTTCCAATCACATGTATAATACGTATTTACTGTAATTACTGTTACATATAACAAATTTTATATTAGGAATATATTTTAATAACTATTGTAATTTTAATTTATTATATTTATAATAAAAAAATAAAAACACATATGTATGATGTCACGCTATATGTAATAGGGCCCCCTTTATTAATGAAAAACACTATTTTAAGACCCAGTCCGCCACTGGCTCCACCACTTCAGGTACGAACAAAACGGCGGAATTGAGCTGAAAGAAGAGAGAACGGTGTCAACAACCGATTCGGGTGTCTTGAACGTGTTTCAGACTTCGGCAGCTCAGAAAAGAGCTTTGTGACCAGTTCTGATTAAATATATATTCATGTCCACACCTGCACAAAGCTTATAATTTCGAAAATATATTTTCAATGGCGAATGCAATTATTGACAAAATATAAAAGCAATCATATTAAAAACCTCTTTGGTTAGATTAAGTTTTTCTTGCATAGTGAAATTTGATAAAATTGAACTTAAAATTCCAATTTTCTACCAGTTTCGAAAATATCAAAACATAAAACTATTTTAAAGCTGACTGTTTCAGATGAAGAAACTATTCCAACTTACTTAAATAAACCTAATTCAAACACTTCGAGGTTGAATTTATTTTCTTAAACTTAAAACTTTTTACAATGTTTAAACAACACAAGCATATTTATTGAATCTTTTTTTTCTTTCTCACACACATAGCTTAAATCAGCTCTGACTTACAATTTTTCAATTATTGAGAGAAAATTAATCATTTTAAAGCATAATTAACCTCAACGCTTTCACTTAACCCTCTGAGCGTTTCACACGTATTTCTACGTCGACCTTGTACTACCTCATAAGCGGGAAACACGCATTTCAACGTGTGGTCAGAGACACGCCGAAAGCGGTCAGCCCGGATATTTACGTGTCTTACGAACTGTCTCTAAAGTGCGATAAACGTATTTTGCCGAATTTCTTCCCCCTTCCCCACACCCCCTTTGGCTTGGGGCATTTTAATGCTATCTGCATTGAGGTCTTCTTTCAGAAAGAAGGTCAGTTTTGGATTTTTTTTTCTAGTTGTGTGTGTCCGAATTTGGATTCTGTGTAAGTTCGGTTTAATATTTGTCAGCCTGGATTGAAACTGTATTATGTTTCAAGTGTTTTCCCTGTAATACACTTATGTTATATAAGATTTTATTTCAATTCATCAATGTTTTAATCGAATTGTTAAGTAAAATAGATTTTGTGGTCCAATCTCTTTGAATACCCCATTCAAGCATAGGAAAATTTGAGAAACCGGGGGTGATAAGAAAAGATTGGGTTGTTTATTTCGTTATATAACATTGAATTGAAAAAAAATAACTTTAAGGTTTAGGTGTGATTTTTTAAAACTATAACAGTTTTTTTCTAAATGAGTTTTTTATATTACACTACTTAGAATTTCTTTTAAATTCATCAAAATGAAATAAATTCCGAAAAAAAAACAATTAATTTTTCAAATAATTATTATTCAATTTATTTTTTGCTCATTTTGAGCAAACATTGAAACAAATGTTAAAGAAAAGGGATGAAAATTTTATTTTTTATGTTTTAAAATATTGTATTTTTGTTAGAGAAAATTTTGGTTTACATGGAAACGTAAAGCATAATATCAACTAAATTTAACGTTTGAGTGATCTTAACAGACTTTTAGTTATCTTATTAAGAGTCTGATAACATCTGCAGTTTAAGTTTATTTCAATAGTCAGTGAAAATGTTTATTTCTTTTTTAAAATGTAAGAACACAAAACCATTTCTAAGAAAGCATCAATGCTTACTTCAATGATACTGTATTTATGCACTAGTTCCTTTAGCGTTATAGTTTTGCTGATATGCATTCTGCATTAAGTGATCACATCTAAATGCCTGAATTGCATTGCTTTTGGTAGCTCTTATGCCAATTGCGAGCTGAATTTTAATAAATGCTATGAGACAAGAATCCACTAATATGTGTTACAAACCTATGATGCATCCCAACACGTTATTAACGAGTTGGAAGACAGTACATCGTTCACAACATACTACACTCCCCTGGCAACAGCCAAAGTTAAGCGCGAAAACTGACACTTAACACCCTGTTCACACCCCTTCAACGCCAGTCTGTAGCGTGACCCTCCGCTTACACTGCCACGTCAACATCCGTCCTTCTGGTACGTAAAATATTTTTTCTTACTTTTCTCTAATGTTATCACATCGTAATTCTGTTTTAATTATTCAAAACTCCTCTCTCTGTTTTTTTTTTGTTTGGTTGGTTTGGCATTAGGGATGAAAATCAGTGTTTTAGGCCTTGCGGCATAACTGATTGCAAAAAAATGTCAAACTTTTATACTTAGAAATTCACAATAATTTCATCCCCTGAAGAAACGTTATTGTGCTTTATTGCGTTTTTTCATTTCATTTTATACTTTTCATTTTCATTTATACTCTCTCTCTCTCTCTCTATATATATATATATATATATATTTATTTATTGCCTGATTCTCCTTGATTAGAACTTCCAAAAAAAGATCTTCATCACTAGATGTTATGCTTCATGATTATAATAATCTAGCTATGAAGAACTACGCAGTTAGTATTAAATTTATTTCCTCGTGTTTCTTTAAGATTAAAAGGTTGTGTTAAATCTTACATTCTTGACTTATTTGGACGCGTCATAGATGATGCATTCCATGCTTATTTCTAGAATATTTGACTATGAATATCGTATTGCATTAATAATTCTAATCATATACTCATTTTCAACTATCATACATACAAAAATCTCTTTAAGTGTCACATGATATTATCTTAGAACTTCGAAAATATTCTTCTTCGTGTTTCATCATTACTTTTCGTCATTCTTATGTGTATTAAAGGCATTTGTTGCCTTTGTGTTCCCCTCAACCAATTACATTCGGTTGTTCACACAAGTTCAACCAATAATGTTACTGAACCCTTTTATCAATTTTTTAGAGTTCCTTATAAATTTCGAACTTTCCTTCATGAATTTACTCTACTTTGATTTTTGCCTTTCTACTGGGTTTCCCGACTTTCTCTTCATCATGAAACGTGCATCATCTGAATCTGCTTCTTCAGCGACTCCTGCGAAGAAACCCTCAACATTTAACAACACTGGTGGCTTTACTGCAGACTCTACTCCTCAACACCGTTATTACCTCGGTGAGGATAACTATGCTGTGGTCAGTGATTTCGAGGATGTATTATATGTACACATTCGAAAGTTCAAAACGAATGAAAACGGCTGAATCTTCCCAACCGAAAACTGTGTTAGTTTTTCACCTTACGTGTGGGAATCATTTGCTACCGAAATGGACAATTCATCTTTACCATCAGAGACGGGAAAAGTGCTAATAGTCAGAAGCACTCTCTTTCTATAAACAACGTGGATTGAAAACAAGCCTTTCACATCCTTTCAGCGATATGTGACAAAAGTTAACTTTTCACGGCAGTTTCTACCATCTGTGTGCCTACTCACCGAAACTGAATGGAACCAACTTCAGTTCATTAGGAAAAAGATCAGCGAAAGCTGTGAATCATTGATGTTCAGCAATTTTCTGAAAAAGGAAATTCTTTTGGAAGTGTCTTCATGGTCTCCACGCACCAATTTACAAATGGAGCTACGCGATGTTGAAGTGGTAATATCGATCCCTAACAGAACTTTTAGTGGACAATATAAAGAGCCGAATCGAGGAAATGATGGTTTGCAATGGTTGCATTCAGAATCAGGCGAAACAACTTGGTCACGAATGCATGACTATGAACTTTGAATCCAGACGTAGTATTTACGG
>BGPR01015125.1:0-37458 GCA_013235015.1 Araneus ventricosus
TTTTTATATCATTATCGCGTCACACACGTGAAAAAAGCAAAAATTTATAGTAGCGGCGAAAAAAATGCATCACTCACACTTTTTCATGAATATATCGTTATGAATTCAAATTAGTGTAATAATACTTTTGAAGATAAATTTAATTTGGTAGGTTTGCACTATGAACGCTTGACTGAAAAATTCCTTTTACCACTGCGTCATGTTTTAAGTGACTGCGTTATTCTTAATTATAAAAAAAGTGAAAAAATCGTTTAAAATCATGATATACCGATAGCTATAAATATTGGCCATTCAAAATTCAACATTTCAACCAATATTTAAACGTATAAAGTTCCATTATTCAAATAATACTTGAATTCTACTGTTAAAAATATAAACATTAGTTTTTCAGATGGTATATATTTTTTATAGTTTTCAAAAAATCTATAAACACAAATGATTTTAATTCCTATTGAAGAAAATGATCTTCAAAGTTTCAATTTATAAAAATGAATTATATAGAAATAAAATATGTAAGTAGATATTGAGGTTCTATGACTGATGATGTACAACTTTTTAGACAAAATAAATTTTACTCACTCTAAAATTTGCATTGAAGTGAATAGTATAAAATTATTAGGAAAGGAATGTCTAAAGTAGATGTTATATGATGAATATTTCTGCCGATAAATTAAGTTCGAACTACTTTTTTCATGATGTCCTACACTGTAAATTTTTCATGCAAGACATCGTTCAATTTATATGGATATAATGGTAAATTATGTTGACATATGAATATTTTCATGAAGGGAAGTATCAAGAAAATTATAAATTGTTTTGTACGTTTTCTAATGTAAAATTTTCTTTTTCTTCATTTTATCTAGCAGAATTTTCAAATATAGAAGCTGAAAAAACAGTTTAGAAACAAAATTTTATTAACAGGGTAATTTAGCAGGATTATATAGCAGGATTTTTTTTAAATAATAGATTTATTTAAAATAATTAGAAGACATTTTAATTATAACTTTATGAATTCTTCCTGCATTGAAAAAATAAAAAACTAGCAAAAATATTTATATTTTTATACAGGAAATAAAAAAAATGCTGTTTATAGCATAAAATTCACTTTCTACTTAAAAATAATATTCTACATGAATATCCATAATTTGTTGTTAATGTGTTAATTTTTTTCCAGACAGGCATTTAAATATATATATTATCCAATTATATATATTACAAATTATCTTAACGGAAGACTTTGACAACACGGAATTAGAGAATGATATAAACTGAAAATGTCTACAAATTATTATTATTATTGTAGGGAAGACATGTGATTAAAAATTAATTGCTATGAAATGAATATTATATGGCTAACAAGTAAATTTCAATGCATTAACTGGAGTATTAAAATTTAATTATACTAATTTCCTTATCCAATTTTCCATTGCTTTTGGAATGTTAAAAATATGAAATTAATTTTGGTAAATTAATAACTGCTTCTTTCAGCGTGAAATGAAAATAATATTTCGTTGAAAATTAAACTTTTTTGTTTCTTTAAATTAAGCATTTATAATTCAGTATCTTCTTCATTATTCATTCGTTAATTAACTCTAATCACTAGTTAATTAAAGGAAAATAATTAGTTTTTATCTTGTTATTAAAATTTAATGTTTCAGAAATGAGTCTCCTACCATGCGCTCAATATTGCGTGATCTTTTTTCTTTCGGCTTGTGTTTCTTATCATTAATTAATTATTAAGACTCATTTCACTAAATTGAAAATACTTTAATATTATAAAGATTAAAGTTCATATTATAAGACTTTTATTAAAACTTCTAGTCTGCCATCTCTATTATAGTGCATTTTTGTTTCCTTTAACAAATATTTTTATTTAATGAATATTTAGACATATTTTACTACACTGAAAATATTATGATGGAATTTAGAATAAAGCAAGTATTATAAGGCTTTATTCAAAACTTTAAAACTTAATCGTTACAACTTTCAAGTTCTGATAGCATATTTTACCATTGATTACTTATATATAAAACCAACCAGAGTACTCTAAGTGGAGGGAATTTCCATTAGAAAACTTGAATGAATGCGTGTTTTATTCGATCTTCAAGATGGCTTCTTGTATAATCATTGCGATAAGAAGGGCTTGCAAGAACTCTGGGGCACGACTTTCCAACATGGTGGAAACGAATGTGTTCAAATTAAATATATATTATGTATTTAAGTATAAATGTTACTGATTACGATATTGTAGTAAATTATTATTGTTTGTATTATACAATAGTTTAGTCAAATAAAGGGCAATTTTTTTCTTTAAATAAATTTTGAAAAAATAATATTTCGCATCAAATGAAACAAGTAAATTAAAATTTAAGCCCAGGGCTGTAATTTGTATCGTAATTTTTATTTTATTCCAATGAAATTATTTCTAAACATACAAGATTCTCTTAAATCTGTCATTCCAGGAATATACAGAGTGCTTCTATAGTCATGGGACATAAATTGAGGAGTAGTACACCCCTCACAATTACAAGGGCTACTGCACGTCGTGTGCATGCGAGTCGACCCACCGTTTGGAGATATTAAATGAAGAACGTTTACACCCATTCCATATTCAGAGATTCCAAGTTTTGCAAGCAAGCGATTATCCTCTGAGGTTAAAATTCTGCCATGGTTCTTGCAGCAGTTTACGTTGCAGTCGGATTTCCCAGCTTATTCACATATGAGTTGACTTTCACACAAGAAGGTGTTTTCAATCTGCACAATACTCATGTATAGGCAACAGCAAGTCCACACGCTACGCGTCCACTTCCATTCCAAAAAAACGCTTCTCTCTGAATGTCTGGGCGGGTATCGTGAACGAGTTCCTCATAGGTCCATATCTCCTACCAACACGACTCTATGGCTCACGTTATCGTATTTTCCTGTAAGAGGCTTGTGAATTTGAAGTTCTACTTGGAACCCTATTCTTCTTCGGGGGGAGGAATGTGAACAGGACTGCATTATAGTTGGACTGAAGGTTCACAGGAATGTTATAGTTGGATCGAAAGTGCACAGACTAATGTTCTAGTTGGACTTGCGTTAGAACAGGTTTCTGTTAAGAAGAGCATGAATGGCAACAGGTGGAACACACGTGTTTCTCCGGGTTCGTTCGGCTAGATGTGATGGAGAGGTAAAGAATGGGTTTGGAGTGATGTCGCCTTCCTTTTTTTATTCCTGCTTTTACGAGTTGCTACTTAGTGTACGATCCATGTTTTCGTAAGATCGATTGAAGCGATTTGCCATGTGCTTTTAAGGACATATTGTCCCAAATAATTCTTCATCACAGGTGTTTATACTAAAGTGTAGCATTATGGAGATCTCGGTTTGAGTGAATAGTTTTTCAAGCTTCGTTTCCTCATCCTGATGTTAAGCATGCTTTGGTAAGACTTTTTCCTCAACTGCAGTTGAAGCTTCCATTTTCTCAATATGTTGCATCATTCTTATAGTAACTATTACAGATAAAATAATATTTTTTTCCACAAGTATCACATTTTTATAGTAACTATACACATTTTGCATACACGTGTTTTAATGGTTTTTTATAGATTTTGATGTGTCGAATGTTTGTTCTACAGTAATGTCGTGATGAATTGTTAATAAATTGTGTTTTTCTTGTCTAACTAAATCGTCCTTTGGTGTACTAATCATTTATACGATCACAGTGCCATTTTTTATGTATTTCTTTTCTGCTATAGGGTTAGGCCCAACTTAATATTTTTAGTCACACTATAACAAGGCTTTACAAGAATTACTGCAAGACGTTCTGACTGTCTTTCGTAATCAAATGAGGTTTTGCTTGATGGTGCACCACCCCACTTCAAAATTGTTGTCCTTAATTATCTTGATGCTAGTTTTGCGGGACTATGGATTGGGTGTGGTAGACTAGTGCAATGGCCACCCCATCTCAAGATTTATCGAGCATCGATTACTTCTTATGGGGGCCTCTGAAGGCCATAATTTACGAGCCTTCCATTTGACCCAATTGAGGACCCCTTTGCTCGACTATCCATTGCGGCTACAAGCGTGAGCATCATCTTTGGAATTGTTCGCTAATCACTCCATCGACGCAACCAAGCATGTACTATTGTTGGTGGTCACAGTTTGTAGCATTTATTGTAACCATTGCTGCCAACAACTTTGTAATTATATTGTGAATAAACAATAGTTTGCTTTTCATGTTTAATTTTTTGAGTTCGTGCCTCGACGTGTCACTTCCGACTATACATTCCTATACAAAAATGTATGTTTTAGTGAGCTGTACCACCCCTCAAAGTGTTTCCCATGACCGTAGATTCACCCTGTATGAAGTGTTACAGAATGAGAATCACATATCGAATGTTTCTTATCAAAACAATACTTCAGTCATTTATTCAGAAGGGAGAATTTAAGGTAGCATCGGAGTTTATGGTGCGAATATCCGTAAATACACGACAGACATATATTTCAATTGCTGCCTCTTTCGATAGCAATATCTCATCCAGAATCTAAAGAAAACGCTTGTCTCATATCTCCCAACTCAAAACAAAAGGCAGACTTTGCATTTGAGAAGTTTCCATAAAAGTCTTCCTCTTTCAAAACAATGGGAAACATTTTGCCAAGCAGACACTCACAGCCTTAAACGAGAGTGGAGATAAGGTTCAAACAGCCTGGAAAATATCCCTCAGCGAAATAAATATATCTTAGAGCGAATAGTATTCTATAAAACAGAATATACTATTTTTCGATTTATTTGAAGAAGGAAAGTAGAGAAATGTTATCTTTTCCTTTCTCAAGTCTACGCTTTGAGAAAATGTTGTATTTCAGCAAACTACTAACGACGTTTGCATTGCAAGGAATAAAGAACAAAGTCATGGTCATTGTATCGATTCGATTTATTCCGCGTTTCTATGATTTTCACAAGTTGCAGTTACTTCGAAGTGAATCTCCACTAACTATGTTGTTTGTACAGGCTTTTGTACAGCCATGAGAACCAGTAGTCTTCAATTGTATCAGCACTACGTGAGAACTGTAAAGCACCTTATATTTTTAAGGATTTTGTCTGGAGAACTGGTTTGTTGTGTATCGTGTAAGATTCATTTCCGGATAAATTTAATTTGCTGTGAGTTTCGAATTTCTGAGTTCTTATTAACTATCAATTATACTGACGAGTTCCATGAACCAAAAGTCGCGATTCCTCACAGCAAATAAATGTAAACATTCTTAAATTATAGAATCCATTTTAATATATAAAATAATCCGATAACACACACACACATATATATATATATTAACAAAAGAACGTCATAAAAGATAAACCAAAACAACAAAAAGGAATAAAACGCGAACGTCCGGGGCGTGTCATCAGCAAGGAAAATCCCGAACGGGCGTATATAAATAAATAAATTCGGTGTTTTCTAAACACAAACTCTAGCAATAATGCTAAAAAGAGTTTGTTTCCCCGGAACACCGAACAAAAACCATAGTTTGAAATAAGGAACCAAAGCAAAAAGCACAATTGAAAGAAATAAAAATAAAAATAAAAAATAAGAAGCCCAGGTCCATTTGGAATAATATATACATATATATATTACACACACACACATATATATATATATATAAAACTCAAACAATCAGATACAGTAATTCTTTCACGTGTTGGTCATTAGTTGGGGCTAAACTGATTTTTTTCACTAACTCGGATTTATGGAAAACTCAAACAATCGAGACTCTATTGTTATATATATATATATAGTATATATATACAGTATATATATATATATATATATATATATATATATATGTGTACAGTAGAGTCTCAATAAATCGAGTCTCGATTGTTTGAGTTTTCCTTAAATCCGAGTTAGTGAAAAAAATCAGTTTAGCCCCAACTAATGACCAACACGTGAAAGAATTACTGTATCTGGTTTTTATTTTTGTTCGGTAGGTCATATATCCTCTGCTCATCCCGAAGCCACCTGTAGAAATGCCCCCTCCGAAAGAAAACGGATATTGACAATTTTTTAAAGATATAATTAACCTGTTGCTATCAGCAGTAATGTAATAATATGTAAGTACATTTTTCATTTAAATATACTACACAGAAAAATTTAAAAACATTACTTTATTTCTATTTATTTATTTATTAAATTTTATGATTTCGATAATTCGAGTTTTCGATAGTTCGAGGTAGGCCCGGTCCCATCCACCTCGAATTATAGAGACTCGACTGTATATATAATAATGTTAGTGGCCTTCCTTCGACTTTCTTCTGTTCTAACACGATATAATATGTCTTATATTAAGTGTTTTGAAACATTGAAGAAAATAGAGTCTGCATTTTGAACTTCGCATTCCAAGATTCGATGCAGATAATCAGTTTGGTGCAAAGGTAGTATAATAAATTTAATTTATGTAATTTGAGTTTTTGCCATCTCATATTTACGAATACATAAATCCGACAAACAATAACACTTTGACGGATTTGAACCAGACATAAACAGATTAACAATTCTGGTTATGAAACATATTTCAAATTTCATCCATGCAATCAATTTCATTTTTTATTTAATCGAGTTTTCACTTACAAGTCCATGTTCAAATATCTTTAATCAGACACTATATTAGTGGTCGCTGCTATTAGTATAGCTGCATCTGGCTTTCCGGAATTACAATTTTAAAGAGAAGAAAATGTGAGTTCTTCATGGTAGCTTCTCGTAAGAATCAATAAGTGCATGGATCGAAGGAAAGTGTTAAAATTCGAAACTGCATTTTGAAACAGGTAACTACAACTTGATGAACGAAGTGGATGTTTGGAGAATCGATTAGGGTTATTGAAATTTCATGGGAAGCAGCGAAACCCACTTTCTTTACGACTTTACAGGGTAGAATCCTGTTGAAAATTCTGTTATGTTTTAAAAACTGACTGTTCTTCTTTTTACGTGATAGAGTATGGCAGTAAATATTTCGACGAATTAGTGAGGAACGGCTACGGTTCTAAAACAGATTTTTAATTAATGAAACATTGCAAGAAACCACTCCTTTTTTCGGAAACATTAAGGATCTAGATTAAATTGGTACATAAAGTAGCATAACATGAGTGAATAATTCTTAAATAGTTTTTCTTACATGTGTTCCTTCAAAATACTTTATTTTTTGTTATCATAATTAAGGTTTGGAATTTAATCCTCTGTCAGTCGTAATATTTAATACCAATATGCGGTCTGAATCTAAAAGCTTTTTTAAAGCATTGCAATTTGAATTTTTCGTACATAATATTTATTTACAATCTCTTTAAGAATAACGATCATATTATGTCTGATTAATTATCAAAATCAGATGAATATATTACAGAATATATTTAAATCCGTGAGATACATTGCTAAAATTTCAGTATGAAAATCATTGAGACTGCTGGAGGTTTAAATATGCATTATAATATTAATACTTCATTAAAGTTCATTTACAAAATTAAGCGGTATATAATATCCTTGTTGTCACTAAGTAATTATTTGAGTTAACAAAAGATGTGAAATGTGCAAAAAAACCTATAAAAATTAACTCTCAGATTAATTTTACCTTTTGAAAGTGCAAATAATAACAGAGTATTAATTATTATTTATAGTTTAAAACTTAAAATTAAAAAAAGAATCTACAATATTTAGAATTAACTTTCGTTCGAATACTCTGACATTTAAACCTCTCATACCAAGCGAGGCGCTCCCGGATGGTTTAAAACTTTCCCCTTAACAGCAACGAAGGCTGGTCTGAGGTGGTTGGCCTCTTTTGAGGGAATGTGAGGTTCTCAGATCGCTTATGAGATAAGCGCAGAAGGGTGTCCAGTAATCCTTGCCAACCACAGCCCATTTCCGTGCGTCTTAAGGGAAGGTTATATTAGGGGGTGGGGGGGTGGGGAAAATGACCACCCAGGTTTGGAAGAGTCCAATTCATGTCGTTTCCTCACAAGAAGTCCCGGTGTGAAAGAAGCTAGAAGAAAAATGTCACCTCGGTATTAAAGAGTTAATCTACACAGATTTGATCCAGTATATATAGAATAAATTCTTCTCCAAGATATACAACGACAAACTTTTTCGTTTATAAATTTACAGGCTTAGAGAAGTTTCTTAGACATTTAAATCCGTTTTATCGCGACTGCAAGTGTTGAAATAAAATGACCAAAGCCCATTCTAGATGTTAGCTCAAGGGTGTTAATCTCGCTGCAAACAACGAAATTCTCTGTTCCCCATCAAACACAACATTATGTAAATATATATATCCCAAATTCATGATTTATTTACGAAAAGTTTTAATTATATGTAATTGTTATAAACAGTGAATTTGGGATATACTGAATTTGAGAATTTGCAAAAATTTCCGAGCCAAGTATAATAAACACTCAAAAATTGCCATAAAAATATTTCCAAGCTTGGAATCACTTATAGGTTGAGCAATTGTCTTCACTTATGAAAGGAAATGAGTCGTTGTCAGATTAACGATTACTAACATTAACTTTTTAGTTACTCTTGATATTTTTTACTCTTTTTCCGAAATAAATCTACGTTTCTATAAAAATTGGAAGATTATTTTTCGCGGTCCACATAAATTAAACTTTGTTTGGTCCATGATAGAATTTGAGCTTTACACTGTTGTAATAGATTATTCCGACTTTTCAGACATTTGGTTAAACTTGTTGCACATCACAAAATAGTACTCGACAAAATATAGAAAGGAAAAGAAATAAAAATCGCAGTGCAAAATGATAAACGCTGATGTAAGAAATCTGCCTTAATATTAAACTGAAAATATCTCAAAGAATATGGATTTCCAATACTTCTTCATCCAATAAAGCCAGAAAATGGTTTTCACTGTTCTTGAAAGAAAAAAAGTTGGAAAAAATTCCGATATCGGAACCAGGTCGCAATAAAATTAAATCTGTGTATTACTGAAAGGAACACTTTTCTTTATTTTTCTCTCATTTTTTCTTCCAGGTTGGAAGTATGAAATCTGATAAATTATCTCTTCCCACAATTTTTTCTTGTGAAATCTTTTACTTTTATTATTCTTGTAGTCACCTCAAATGTGGTTATAGATATCTTGACTAGTTGGAATCATTTTCTTGGCCTTTAATGTCTTCGGTTTTTACTTGTTTTGATTTTTGATGAATAAAGATAGATGCGCATTTCTTAAAATTCAAATTTAAAGAAATGTAATTGACCAAATAACTTAATATATTGGCACAATTACGTCGTTTTAAAATGTCCTAAAATAAAAATAATAACATTTTAATCCGAATGCAAATACTTACATGAAAAAGTTCCGTTTTTCGAAATGCTTGTTATTTATGTCACTTCCACAAGAATATTATTAAGAATCTACTTAAAAGTTGGCTTCGTGGAAAGTTGTACAATGATTCAATTTTATTTTTTATTCTTTCAAATAATAATTGGTTTTTATTGAAAAAATAAAATAATTCCCTTCATTACCATTTATACATTTGAAAATTTAAGGATTACTGCATGATGAACTTGGAAATGTTTCAGAACATTTCTCATGAATTAAAAATGAACATTTGAAATATTCATACAGATTTTATGAATGTCACATCCATTTTTTATAATAATTTTTTTGCCCATTTGTTATAACAATATAATAATTGAAAATATTTCATACCTGAAAGACCAAATAAAACTGTAATGTAAGAATCTGTAGCGTATTAAATGACTTTATTGAAAAAGTTAAGCAGAAATTTAGTGTAAAAATTATTTTTTTAAATGACTAGATTTCAAACCTTAATACTTCAGTGATTTCTATTTTAGAAACTACATCTAGAAAAGTATCAGCTATGACGCAGTATTGCGATACAAGTGGTTAGTATACAAATATATAGGTTACTAGTAATAATGAGGTCCAGCCATCAATTAATTGTATGCGTTTTTGTCCTGACTGCTGGACATCATTTTCGTCTAATTAGTTAAACCTGGTTGAGGTAATTTCTGCAGTAGACAGCCTATTCTAGGTCAGCATTTGTTATACGTGTTGTGCTTTCACCAGCAAATATGGGTACAACGAAATCTTTTCCTAAATCATCCCATGCGTGTTCAATGGAATTTAACTGAAAGAAGCTCGTCGGGTACTTTCTTCGAGTGGAAACAAGTCCGCAAGTCCACCTTTCCGCAAATCTACCCTTTCTGCAAGTCCACCCGTAGGTTCAACCGGCAACCACCTCACCAGTTGAATTGGCAGGACTGGAAAACTCTATTCGGGCATTATCTTCACTTTTCCGCTCTTCATTCATAGTCTGATTCCGATTAGGTTTGGCATTAATGCCTATAAAGTGGCCATTTAGTCTAATGGTATCTCCAAGAAGTCGCACATTTAGATGGATTAACGGCTCTCCACATCATTTTCTGGTCACAATTTGATCATCAAAAGTGTCAAGCTTGGTTTTCAGCTCAACGTGAGCCTATTTCGGAGCTCGAAGATTAACCAGAAAGTTTATCTCCTTCGTGTTGCCTTGTAAAGACCCTAATACAGAATTCCCTCCATACCATATGAATTCTAGAATCATTCGTCACACAAATAGACTCTTATCTGTGAGGAGGATATGGCCAAATTACTGATTAATTCAATATCAATGCTCTCTGCAGCTTTATATATGCAGTCTCTGATATATCTTTTGTGACGTATAGCGTATAGGTCACTTTTATGAAGACGTCTAGACGCAATAAGACGTCACATTTATAGGGTTGTCTCACGTAAATTTTGAACACTTTTCTCCTAGGACAGGTGGATATCTCATTTTGTCTGCAATATGACAAGATGAGCATCTGTTCGAATACCTTTTCTTGTATCATCGGCTTGCAATTTTATTACTGTTTGTTAATGCTTTGGAAGGATTTAAGTACATGAGATAAAATTAAATCTTCTGAAAACACACCTTATTACACCCCTTATCCAGCTTAGCAATCATCCATGTTCCCAGAAGCTTTTTGATAGTTTCATCTATCCATATGAAAATTCATTTAACTCTTTAAACCCCATGTGACGTTTGTCTTTTAGCTCTTTTAAAACCGGGACCTTTGGGGAGGAAGTGACATGAATTGTACTCTCTCAACCTGGGTGGCCATTTACCACCTCATCCCCTGCTATAACCTCCCCTTAAGGCACATGGACATGGGATGCGGTTTGCAAGGATAATTGGACTTATCTCCTAAGCGATCTCAGCACCTCCCCTCCCCTCAAAACAAGCAAACCGCCTTAGACCGGCCTTCTTCGATATTAAAGGGAAACTTTTAGACCGCCCGGGGACCGCTTCGTTTGGTGTCAGAGGGTTAAACTAGCAGAAAATGTTCCACAAACTTATATTTCGTCCCGCATATAGACAATGGCAAAGCCAGTAACCAAACAGAGTACCCTTTCGTGATAGGTGTTGTCTTGCTGCTTATATATATGCATATAAGCAAACTTCATAACGAAATATAAGTAGTTTTTCCCGTTGCTACAAACACTTTCCAAAATTTTATGGTCGTACGATTTTAAATGTTATTCATCCTTAAGTTTCGAATGCTATTGTTCTTCCTTTGAATAATTCCTTATGTATCAACATCCATCAACCTGTCTACGCCCAAAGGAAATCCAACAGACGAAATCTTTAATTAAAAATACTTGTCAGAGAAAACTTTTCATATATTTAATACCAATTTTATACACATTAATGCCAAATAAGTCTCTTAAAATTAGTCATTTTCTCCTCCAAATACTTAGGGGCTTCTAACGTTACGACAAACCTCTTTTTCAGAGCATTTTCCCACGAATAAAATGCTTTATCGACGGAAAAGCTGAATAAATGCAAAACACTTTGTGATTTACCATTCCTTATTGCTCTTGAAAACAAGTTGATGCCTTCTCTCTTTCCCATCGCGCCCTCAGGCGGATCCGGGAGGTAGTTGGGGAAGCTTTGGGGAGGAGCTGAAACAATAAATTCTACCGGATTCGCGAATAAATATTGAAATCTATTCATTCGAAGTAATCAGGAAATGCTTAAGTCACTGCTTTGTGAACATTTGAGAATAATGGAGCTCTTCTGTAAAAAGAAGATACGCTTACACAAATCCGAAAATCCGTGATGACTTTCAGAAGCTTGAGGTTTATTGTTTCAAATGCCTTTTTGATTTCTGACATTATATTTTTAAACACTCCATTGAATTCGTTTTGCGTAAAGAATGGAACCTGGAATCAGCATAAGATATGATATAAATTAAGGAGATTAAGTTTGGATTATTTTGGATTTTTATCATCTACTTGTAGAGCACCCGGCGTTGCCCGATCTTCTATAGGTATAAATCTTTTGTAAAACTGGAAATTGAATTATTATTTATAAACAACAAAACGTTTATTAATGTTGCTTTATTGCGAGAGCCAATTTTTCTATGAAAAGATCCGTAAACTAATAGAACAAAAATTTCTTTCATTTATGTTATAGTATACAATATTACATATATTTCTTGGATAACACTGCGCTGCAAATAAAAATTAAATTCCGAGACCTGATACCATTCCTTCTGTTTCTTATGTAAAATGACCCCCTGTATCCGAATATGCCCCCCATTTTGCCCCATCACCCACCGTTTTCTCGGGACGCCCCCCATTTGTAACACTGTTTGGTAATTGTATGCCCATGAATTTGATTTGGAGGGGGGAATCATTATTTTAACCATTAAATGTCTTCTGAAGGGCTACAGAGGTGAGAAATTCTAAATTGTGAATATTTGTAGCAAGGGGAGATTTGGGTGGGGATTTGTCCCCTTAAATTAAAAAAAAATCAATAAAAATGACCGGTTTTTCTGGTTTGTTTTCGCAATTTTTTTACTTATTTTCTACATATTCCAGCTTCCAGCCCCCCTTTTCCTCACCCAAACACCCCATATAATAAAAATATATAGCAACAATTTTGGCTAAAAGCGAGTGAGGGGGGAGAGGTCCCGAAGCCTTGACAAAAAAGTTTGGAAGATTCATTGTACAACGTAGCCGCTCTTTGTTTTTATCACTATTCTGTAATTTTATGACCATGAATTTGATTTGGAGGGGGGAAATGATTATTTTAACACTTAAATTTAAAAATAAAAATATAATATATAATAATAAATAATAATAGATAATATAATATAAATGTAATAAATGTTATTTATAATATAGTAACCTTCATCTGGTGCTTGCTTTCCTCTTGTACCATGAAGCAGAAGTATTTCGTACCAATGACCACCAGTATTCTGCCAACACGCTCGCATTTTTGAATGCAAGCCATGCTCGTTTTTCTTTGCGATTCAGGTGTATCATAAGCGTTGAATCTATAAAAAGTTGTCTAATCTGGGGGTCGTTTAAAATTCCTTCCTTAATTGTAGCCTCACTAAGACGAGGAAATTTAGTTTTCAAAAAGGTAAATCAATCACCTGTCTTATCCATTGCTTTCACAAACTGTTTGATCAATCCGAGTTTGATGTGCAAAAGCGATAACGTTGTACAGTGAATCTTCCAAAATTTATTTTTATATATTAATTTTATTTATTATATATTTATTTTTATTTTTAAATTTAAGTGTTAAAATAATACTTCCCCCCCTCCAAATCAAATTCATAGCCAAAAAATTACAAAACAATGATAAAAATAAAGAGCAGCAACGATGTACAGTGAATGTTCCAAACTTTCTTGTCAGGGCTTCGGAACCTCACCCCCTCACCCGCTTTTAGCCAAAATTGTTGCTATATATTTTTATTATTTGGGGTGAGGAAAAGTTGCGGCTGGAAGCTGGAATATGTAGAAAATAAGTGAAAAAATTCCGAAAACAAACCAGAAAAACCTGTCATTTTTACTGATTTTTTTTTAAATTTAAGGGGACAAATCCGTCCCAAATCTTCTCCCTTGCTACAAATGTTCATATTTTAGAACTTTTCACCTCTGTAGCCCCTCAGAAGACATTTAACTTTAAAAATAATAGTTTTCCCCCTCCAAATCAAATTCATGGCCATAAAATTACCGGACCGTGATAAAAATGGGGGGGGGGGCCCCCCGCGAAACCGGTGGGTGCTGGGGCAAAATGGGGGGCATATTCGGTTACAGGGGATCATTTTACATAAGAATTTGCAGGAATGGTGTCAGCCGATTTTCATGCGGCGCAGTGTTATTAGCCATTTTTGGGGATATCTATTATCTTAGAAACCATGACCAAAATCCTTTCGTGCTAATTGGTCCGTTTGCTCATTGTACTTCAATGAAGGACCTCCACCCAACACAGAAGAGTCCGAGATAGGGCCTATTTTTCAATACAGTATTCTTTTTTTGTTGTTGTTGAACATTATTGGAATCATTTTCAAAATAACATTTTAATATTTAAATTGCCTAAATCAGCTAATCAAAAACGTTTCGCCAAAATTGCTTCAGACGTTCAAAATAAACATTTCTCCATATCTTATTGGTATCTATCATCCTAAAGGGTTGATTTAAAAAAAATTAACCCCTGAATATTTTTAGTTCGACATGTTGAAACCTGAGAATTAAGCTTAATTTCGATCAGTCCATTTTTTACGTGTATTTAAGAGGCATTGCCCTAACCTACCGTGATGGACTGGCTTAGGGCTTGTTTACCCCGATAGTACTTCATGTCGGTTAAAAAGGAAGATGTGTACCAAAGTTTCAGCAAAATATGTGCAGCTATTCGGAAGTGATGCTGGAACAAACATATATACATACATACATACGTTGAGTTATATATATATTATACATGATTATGATATATTAATGATTATGTTATATTATACATGATTATATATATATATATATATATATATATATATATAATCATGTAGAGTCGCAAAGAAAATCAAAGAACCTTGGGATTAGTTTAGTTTGTTTGGTTTTAGTTATATTAACATCCAGTTTTGAAGCAAAGCAAGGCCTATTTTGGGAGGCCCTCATTATTTTAAACCTGTTAAATGACGATGGCAACACCTGAGCTGGCACATCTCGCCAAACGTCTGCATAACATGAACGTGAGGACATTTGACCCATTACGTATGATTTCACGTGCAAGAGTCAAAGGCAGATCTGTGATTAGAAATGGTTCATATCATTTAAGCCAATTTTAAACATTCACTTTGCTAAATAAGTTTTTAAAAATGACTATTTTCTCATCTAAATCTTTTGGGGCGTTTAACCTTATAATAAACTTATTTTCAGAGCATTTTCCCACAACCAAAATGGATGATCAAAAGAAAAGCTGAATAAATAGAAAATACTCTGGGAGTTGGCGTTCTTTATTGCGTCTCAAAATACGTCGGTGTCTTCTTCCTTCCCTGTCGCGCCCTCAGGCGTATCCTCATGGTGGCTCAGGAGGTTACTGGGAAGGAGCAGGAACAATAGTTTATACCAGAATAGCGAATAAATATTGAAACCTATTCATTCGAAGTAATGAGAAAATGCTGAAGTCACCGCTATGTTCACTGTTGAAAATAAAAGGACTTCACTGGAAAAAGAAGAAAAGCTTACACAAAACAGAAAGCTCGTAATGACTTTCGAAAGCTTGAGGTTTATTGTTTCAATTGCCTTTCTGATTTCTGCCAATGTAATTTTAAAGCACTGCTTTTGAATTCGTCCTGCTGAACGAATGGAGACTGAGATCAAAATTTGATATTATACAATAAGCCTATGATTTTGATACCGCAGACATTCCTATCTATTCATATTTTGGGGAATCAAATAATGCGAAATAAATGAAATAAGCTTTGCTAGAATTACTCAGATTTTACCTGATGTAACTTTATCCAATATGACTCTTTCTTGTTTGTAGAGATGGAACTTTCTAATTGATTTTTCTATCACTTTCTTGCGAGCTAGAGAATTGAGATTTTGTACACTAATATTATCTCAATGAATATACACTATTTTACTGTCGCTATAACTTAATTATAAATTTAATGCATTTGAATTCGATACTAGTGGAGTCACTTGGTATTGTTATAAGGATGTATTGTCGCTTTCCTGCCTCCAAATCTTATATTTGGGGAGGGAGTTTTACAGGGGTAAGCATGGAGTGACGGTCAGCGTCCATTCCGGGACCCCTGACCTTGGCGACCACTTTGGTGACCTAGCGACATTGGCCCAGAAAATGCCAGCCTTTTCTCAATATCTCTATTAGAAAAGAAAATACGCTCGAATGTACGAGAAAACTCCATGTGATGTCACGGCCTGTCGGGGAGAGTGTTTAAGGGCCGGTGTCGAATCAGGGAGCGGTGTGTGTTGATCCACTGCAACGATATTTTTTTATTTCGTCTGCAGTGCGAGCTAGGAAGCCGGTGAGCTGAGCGCTATTGAAAGTGCTGTTATTGTCGTTATTAGTGATTTGCTGACTGTTTGTTTTACTAAATCTCAGAGAGCTGAACTGTTATTACCTATGAATTGCTGTCTGTTTACGTTGCCAATCTGTGCAAGATCTATTGTTTCCTGTTACGTGTGCTACGTGTTTTCCTGCACATTTGTGAATAAACCTTCATTCTCCGTTATCCTGCGTGTTGGTCTGTCTACACCATACACCCACAGAAAGATTTTTGTAACAGTATTGAATTCGAGAAAATAATTGTTTTAAAGAGTTAATAAAATTTATAATAATATATAATAAATTAAAATCTAAAACAAACAAATGCACTTCATTGTATAATAATAAAAACTAATTTAAAAAATGTTTTATTGAATTTATTCTGCGCACGTTTTCCGTGATACATTTAAGTTACTGTACATCTTTCTGATTTATATATTGTCATGAATCTGAATAAATACGATGTATGATTTCCTTACAATGAAACACTTTAAATATTTCTCGTATAAAATGTCAATTCCTAAGCTGATTACAATATCAGAAACCATCTACATTTAAAAGCTTATTTCTTTTTGTTTCATATGACCGGATAGGCTAAAATTCTAACCATGAGGTTTTATTGATTTAAGCAAGCATATACTTGCAACTTATACCATGTTCTTACAAAAAGGATATATCTCATATTGTTGCAAAATGCAACAATAAAATAACTTTTTGCGGTTCAGCAATCCACCAGATGATACCACCTATCTACCACTGGTCAACGGACGCGTTGATCTGCGCTTGTACAAAAAAGTTTCAGTTCGACAAAAAACGAAAAGAAAGAAGGAGCGTCGAGACTGCGATCTGGGACACGAGCCCTAAAGATGATGATGCCGCAGCAGTAGGTGGATAGGCCAGGCATGAATGGCGCTGGAATCTTCGCTACAAACTGCCTAACATAATGACCCCGGGGTAAGACGTGCCGAGAACAAGATATGTGAGTTTTTTTGAATTGTCCAATTCGCGACTCTCGAAAGACGGACATTATAACGTGTATTGCCGGTCTCGAAAAACGGACACTATAACGTGTATTGCCGGTCTCGAATAACGGACATTATAACGTGCATTGCCGGACATTGAAATGAGTGATGCCGTGGATGATAACGTTGGACGTTAATGTCATTGACTATACTAATCAAGATTGTAGCTGTATGTGTATTTGATGTTTTATTCCAGAGGAAATAAGGTAGAACAATAAATTTGGCACTGAGCGAATACTGTGTCATTCTTGGGTAACTCGGAATCTTTCAACGGCCACTTCAGGCGTCACAACGCCACATTTAGTATCTATATTATATAAAACGCTTATGCGTGGCACAAAAAAAGTACCTTTATTTCTTTCTCCCTGTTGGCAACGATCAGTTTGTTTACCTCATTTCGCTAACCGAGCTACTACATCTCAAACAGCTTTATCATCATCATCATCGCTTACGGATTACAGGAGAAGTCGTTACTTTTTTTCTTTTTGAATTTATTTATTCTCTCTTATATAATAAGAATTATAATGAACTCCTTGCGAACTTCTGAATAGCAGCGTGCAAGGGAATCCCTGGATGAAAGAAATGCTGAAAATGTTGCCGATAGGCTTAGACGAGCCAGAGCACGCAGCGATCAACAAATGGCTAATAGGGTGAATTCCCAAGCTGAAACAAACGTTTCCGAGGACGATTGCGGTATGATGACGGAAATATGCAATTTTTGCTAAGCACTTTATTGGCGAAACGAATTGTGATCTCTTCCGATTATCCTATGATGCTATGGAAGAGCAGTCTAAGGCTAATGCAAATATTGAAAAATTAAATTCTGCACAAAGATATGCTGTCTATAAAGTGCTGCATGCGATATATGAGTATCAAACTGATATGCTTTGAAGTGCTTTTTTCTTGATGGTCCTGCTGGAACAGGCAAAACTTTTGTGTATTCGACTCTATTGCATGCAGTTAGAGGAAAAGGCGATCAAGCCATTGCTGTAGCATCAACTGGGATGGCAGCTACATTCTTAAGTGGAGGCAGAACTGCTCATTCTATTTTTAAAATTCCCCTTACTCTGAATGCCACTTCAACATGCAATTTGAAACCAAACACCTCAGAAGCTAACATTTTATTGGATGCTAAGGTAATTGTCTGGGATGAAGCTCCAATGACACATGTTCATGCCTTTTTAGCTGTCGATAGACTTCTGAAAGACCTTACTAAATGTGATGAACCGTTTGGTGGAAAAATACTTTTACTAGGTGGAGATTTTCGTCAAGTCCTTCCAGTCATTTTAAGAGGTTCCCGATCTTTAACAGTTTCAAGCTGCATTAAAAAACATAGACTTTGGTCTGATTTTTTCGTTATGAAATTAACTGAAAACATGCGTGCTTTTGCTTCTGAAAAAGAATTTGCGAGTTGGCTTTTACATGTTGGTGAAGGCGAAAGTGGAGAGAAAATTCAGTTGCCCCCATTTTGCTATCCAGAAATTCAAGATCCCGTTCAACAACTCTTTAGTGACATAGATTTTAAAACAGTGACACCAGAAGAGCTTAAAGGTCGAGCTATTCTCACCGTAACAAACGATTTATCAATGCAAATTAATAATCGTGTCCTGGAGTGTATGCCAGGAAATGAAGTGATTTATGAGAGCATAGATAATATAGTAAGTAATGACCCGCAAGACCACCTCGCATACACCGAGGAATTTTTAAATAGTTTAACTCCAACTGGAATGCCACCTCACAAATTAAGATTAAAACCAGGAACTATCATTATGCTACTAAGAAATTTAGCACCTTCTAAAGGTCTGTGCAATGGTACGAGACTAATAGTAATTCAATTGCAGAAAAATGTCATAGTGGCAAAAAAAAATTAGTGCTGATAATAACAATGAATCCTATCTCATACCTCGAATACCTCTCATTCCATCTGATAGTAATATGCCTTTTCAATTCCAGCGTAAACAATTTCCCATTAGATTAGCCTTTTTAATGACCATAAATAAAGCCCAGGGACTAACTTTTGATAAAATTTGTTTAGATCTAACCAAACCAGTTTTTAGCCATGGTCAGTTGTATGTGGGTCTTTCTCGAGTAAGATCCTTTGATTCTGTCACTGTCGTGTCGCCAAACTCTGAAATTTACAATTGTGTATATAGGGAAGTTTTATGAATATTCAAGTACCCTTTTATGATACTATTGGTGTGTACTATTTATTATGTGTAAATATAAAAATTACTATTTGCAACATGTATATATAGAGAGATTAGATTTTTTTGCCATGTTTGTACAGACAATTTTACCCCAGATATATTTTCACTGTAAGTGAATTTACTTCATGCTGCTTATGGTGAATGATAATATTGCATACTTTTTGCAATGTGTAAACATAATTAAAAATAGAACCAATTTTAATTCAGAGGGATTTTCTTTCACGCTGTTCTCGGAGAATGATTAAGGTTGCATATTGTTGGCAACGTGTAAATATATAGATTATATGTTTTTTTTGGGCACCGTGTTTGTACAGACTATTTTATCCCAGATATATTTTCACTGTAAGTGAATTTACAATTGTGTACAAAGGGAAGTTTTGTGAATATTCGAGATAGTACCATTTTATGATACTAATGGTGTGCACTATCTACTATGTGTAAATATAAAAATTACAGATAGATTTTTTTGCATTACATTTTTAATTTGTTTCAATGTTGTATATTATTTTGTATCTGAGTGGATTGAATATACCTGCTTTGATACATTTTTTTTTTGTAGAGCACAATCTTCAATGTTGTATATTATTTTATATATGAATGTATTGAGCATTTATATACCTGCTTTCATACAATTTATGTTTTCGTAGAGCACGATCTTTTGAATCTGTTTTTGTGGTAGCTCCAAAACGTGAAACATTTAACTGTGTTTAGTGGGAAGTTTTCTGTGGTTGTCAAGTGTATTTTTTTTTGCTTTACATTTTTAATTTGTTTCAATGTTGTATATTATTTTATATATAGGAATTTATTGAATATGTATATACCTGCTTTCGTGCAGCACAATCTTTTGTATCTGTTTCTGTGATAGCTCCAAAATGTGAAATATTTAATTGTGTTTATGGGGGAGGTTCCTGATGCTTTCACTATATAAAAAACGACCCTTTTCAGGGCCAAAAAATTTTATTCCTTCTTTATTAAGGTGAATGCATTAAAAGGAAATCAGCTTTACTTTGTAAGTTTTATTTGAAGAAAAATATCTTTTTTGAGGCTAAAAAATTTTATTCTGTGCCGATTTAAGTTAAAGTATCAGAAGCAAAATAAAGCTGATTCATATATATATATGAAGATTTTAGAATAGCTTCTAGGGCACACAGTGTCTTCATTATAGCGAGCGAAGCGAGCAAGGTTTGCGTAGCAAACCTGGGAGGATTGCAACGCAATCCTCCTGGGGGTTGGCGAGCTTTAGCGAGCAGGGGGCAAAGCCCCCTTGTTTAATATATTTCTTTTGCAGTGTGCTACCACAGTGAGTAGTCATGTATATTATACTTGTAGCGTAGGTCATTCCTTAACAATGGTGCCGTGCCAAAAAATTTTAACTTCGGGTTTCGAATCGGTATTATGTCGTGCGGTCTGAAGTGAGCCAATAGATCCGATTGCATCATCCAAGGTTGTTGAGATATTTAAAAATTATATGGCCAACCATAATTAATAATCATTTTCTAATCAGAATAAGATAACATTTGTTTTAAAAAACCGTAACATTTAAGATATTTTTAGATGAGAATTTGAAAAGCATACAAATTCGATGGCCACATGGTAATGGAAAAATACATAGTGAATGTATTTTGTAGTGTATAAAATTTGTAAAGGTATATAAACATTTGATACGAAAATTTGAATTTGTGAACAACATATATTTCTATAAATTTATAAAGTGAATTGCAGTATTTTAATAATAATAAGTGGGCAGAGTGTGATTAATTAGTGTATCTCTGCAATTGTATATGATGTGTTTTGTGTATTTAAATTTTTATTAGTATATTGATATTGCATTTAACGTGTTTATTGTGTATCTGAAGTGAAATTGACAGAAAAATCATGCCTAAAAATAGTAACATGTCTGAATCTCTTGCTAATTTAATTCCCGCTTTTTCTGGGAAAGATGGGGAAAACATTACATTTTGGATAACTCAGATTAAACAAATTGCTACTCTCGAAAATTGGAATAAAGATAAAAAAGCAATTGTTTTGAAATTACATTGTAGGGATAATGCTCTAAAATTTCTGATTGAGGATCCTATAGCTTCTAAAGAAAATGATTTCGATAATCTAGCAGAGCTATTATTCAAAAAGTTCGAGAAAAAACAATCCTTTCAGGAAATTCAGAGGCAATTCTCTACTATATCACAAAAGCAGAATCAATCGGTTAAAGATTTAGCTAATGAAGTTTCAATGGTGGCGGACAAATATGTAAATGTGGAGAACACTAACCAGAATTGTGACTCAATTTTGAAAGAAAACTTGAAGTTAACCAAATTTCTAGAGGCATTAAAACCTGATATCAGTTTAGAGGTTAAAACATTTGGTCCAAAAGACCTGAAGTCTGCACTTGCTCATGCAATAAATATTGAATCAGCTTTGGAGCAAAGTTGTGATAATTCTACTAACAACATATCCAATGTGGACATGTACAACATTCTAAAAGAAAATTTAATGAAAGATCAGTTAATTGCTGACTTAAATAAAAAAATAAATAATTTAACTAGTGGCAATGTCATAAATAACATAAAAAGGGACACAGCACCAACTTCTCATGAAGGTGACACTCAAAATAAAATCACATGTCACATTTGTTCGAAACCTCATTGGACAACGGATTGTTGGTACTATCCTAGGGGAAATCAATCCAATAATCCCAGACCTTGGCGAAGGTATAATTCACGCGAAGGTCAAAATGTCCATCCGTACAGAGGAAATCGAGGCAGGTTCAGGGGTTCTCAAAGCAGAGGGAATTTAAACTAGAAAAGGGTTCAGGCTTAAATAAGTATGTAAAGTCTCCTCAACCTGTAACCCAAAAAAGTTTTGAGGAGCAGAATAGAAAAGACACTAAACTTGACAAAAAAAAATAAAGGAGGTACAAAAGACATCACAACAAAATCTTTAATGTCATGCAAGAGTGAAGAGACCAACCAACTTCCTCTAATTAACATAAAATTTGGATCTATTCAAAAAACTGCTCTCATAGATACTGGTGCTAATATTAGCCTCATTCAGGCCACAACCTTAGAGAAAATAAAAAAAGTCACGAAGGTGGAATATATATCTCGCTCAGTTAGGATTAAAACGATAGACAATTCTTGTATACCATATTTATCTGCTGCTAAATGTTTCGTTACATGTTGAAAGGGGAAATTAAAAGTTTTGACGGTTGATAAAACCTAATTGAAAGACTATCAGAAGTAAGTGCATGCTGTTATAGTTAGGTAATTTGTTTATCTATGCTAACACACTTTTGTATACTACGTGTTCTTTTTACGTTTTTTGCACGGATGTAGAGGTTTTGTGGTCTTGATACACGTGAACACGCCAAATATAGTTGTCCATGTGGAAAATATGGTTTTCCAAATGTACGCCTGCCCCTTTGAGTGTCTGGCCTTGAGCCTCGCAAATGCTAATTTTAAAGGGAATTTTTACCTTCTGAACTTGGATGGTAAATCCTTCAGTATTGTCGGAATGCGTGAAATTAAAACACTCTCACGACGTTTGGACCTAGGTGTGCAATTTGTAACCGCGCGCAGTGTCGGTGCTTCGAGGTTACGCATCAATACTACTGGCACACCGACTTTTAATCTCAGTCTGTCGGAAGATACCCTTGACAATTCTAGGATGTTGAAGAATTTGTTATCTGTTATAAGAAGAAGTTGATGTTACTTGATATTGCCCATTAGCGTAAATATATGTAGATATTCTGTAATACCTCCCTCCATTTGTGACATATTTTTTTTTATTTATCTGACCTAAACTTTTATTAATCAGTGCCAAAATTACCAATTCAACAATCATTCTCTATTCATCATATATTCCCCGTTACTGTAAATTACATCATTGTACTCAATGGTATCATCAGGCCCTTACAATCTGTGGGATATATCATCCATCATGCTATATGCCATCCACTTCTACCATTCAAAAGAATATATAAAACACAATATCATACATATATCTGCGCATATTTTCCTTCAGTTATAATGAATATTAGTTTCTAAATTTTAATTTAAAAACTTTTGCAGCTATACCATTTCTATCAATAGATTTCTGTCCCGCCGTCAGTTTATCTACAGCTTCTTGAATAAAATCTGATATGGAAAACATACAAATATAAATAACTAAAATTAAATAATTGATTGAGATGTGATGAAATGGGATTTTTAGCAACAAATGCCATTATTCCCTAATGCCAAAAAGAATGAACTCAATAAATGTCAAGAAAGATGCACTCAATAAATGTCAAAAGACTAAAATTAAATAGACTGCAAACTCGAAAAATGAAAATCAAGCGTCGAGTTGAGAAATTTCAGTTATTATTCCATAAATAAATTATTTGTTTACTGTCTCAGAAAGATCACATAATGGCTGATTTCTTTATGATCTCATGATGTTTGACATTAAAATATTATTCCATAAATAAATTATTTGTTTACTGTCTCAGAAAGATCACATAATGGCTGCTTTCTTTATGATCTCGTGATGTTTGACATTAAAAATAAGTTATTCCACGTGTAGTTTGGCCGTGAAAGAGTAACAAAGCGACATACAAACACACTTTCTCATTTAATATATTATTAAGGATTAAGGATTTATTATATCTTTGGATATGCAGGTAAAAATTACAGGTGATATGAACTGAAGTGATTTTTTAATCTAATTAAATAAGCTTTAGAATTCTTTAAGAACCAATGAAAACATTGCAAAAGGATATTTGAAAAAAAAAACAGAAAAATTAATGGCAAAGTAAATACGCCGTTGTCTAGCAACTCATCATTATCAACTCTAGTATCATTAAATTTGATTTATTTTAAAATCGTCTGCGTGTCAACTTTTTATTAAATTTTAAATAATTAATAAAAATTGAAGGAAAAATGTCACAGATATAAAATTGATATCCTTAAAAAGGTAAGAGTTTGAACTTTAAGATGGTATAAAAATATTTTTCGGGGGATAATTTGCTCCCAACTTACAGCGGAAAAACGGTTTCGGTTACTTTTAAATTAACTGATTGTTTAATTAACTTTTGCGCTTTAAAACGTTGACACTAATCTTTCCCTTGTCTTAATTAATAAGTGTTCAAAGTTTGGTTGAAATCAGTACCGTGGTGTAGGAGGAGATATGGAACATAGATACAAACATACATACAAACCCACAATGACTTTTATTTATATTAAGATAGAATTTAAATCATTTCAACAGGAATACATTTTAACTTTTTAATTAATTTTTTTGTCTCTAAATGGAGTGGCTGACGATTTAAGTGGCACAGCATGTTCAAATGTGACATTTGTGACATTAATTTAAACTAAATAAAATCGTAATTTACAATATTGGTTGATCATTCTTCTTCAGTAAATAGCGAATTTGTTTCTTTTTAGATGAAAAACTCAAGCTCTTAGAAAATAACTTTATAGCCGTTAACCTCAATATTCATTAATTTTCGAGCAATAAAATGTCGCATGTATTTTGACTTATTAAAATTTCATTTGTTCAAATCTGACATTCTTAATATCTCTCTGAAAGTCTAAGAAAACGAATATATTTAACCCTCTGACTGCTAAGGTCCGGTGCACACCAACCGATTTGTGCCATTGAGCAGTAAAATATAACAATAGTATCTCCCATCCCCCCTGTGGACCACAAAAGGGGTACTTGGGTTACTATTGTTATATTTTACTGCTCAACGACACAAATCGGTTGGTGTGCACCGGGCCTAAGAGGGCAACCTACCTACTGGGCAAAATCTGAGCACAGTTGTATACGTAGGTTTGCTTACTAATTGATCTGTAGAATGGATTCGTCCACCCCGTTCCCACTTTCTCCTCCCCACGGGAAGTGGGAGATATGAATGGCAGGCCTTTCATCTCTCATTTCTCCCCTAAGAGTCCCTTTAACGACCACTCGCCCAACTGCCTTCTCCCCCTTTCGGAATAGCAAGCGGCCGAAATCCGCCCCACTAGTATAGAAGTTGCATGGCCGGTTTTGGCCGGCTTAAGAGTCAGAGGGTTAAAATAAAGCGTTATATTTCAAAGCATTTATTATGCTGTAGCTTTTCTTTGATCACAAAATAACTTATTTCATAGATATGTTTCATTACTTATATGCCGAATTTGAAGTTGTTGCACGAGAAGATAAACTTATTTTCTGCTTCACCGTTTTAGGTTGAACCAAAAAATAAGATGGTGGTTAAACTCTATTTCCGAAGAAAGTGTAATCCTCCTTTGGATAATTTTTCCTTATCAGAGGATTGAAGGAGTCATAAGTCGATCAGAAAGACATTTGATGATTCTGAAGAACTTTCGTGATAATTTTAGATTATTATCGCATTACACTTCTTACAGATAAAGGACTGTAAAGCGTTAACCCAGCATCTAATATATTAATTAAGTTCTACAAAATTTATTATTTCAGCAATTGTTTAATCCCTTTAACTGCGAGTGTGGTTTATAAACCACATGTATAAGAAAGTACCCAGAGTTAAAGTGTTAAATATATGATTTTCAGTTGAAATGAAAGAAGCATGAACATGAATGATTTCTTGTCAATCAAAAAGTAATTTTATGAGAAATTTGATAAAATTTTGTGTAGAATTAAATTGAGCGGGAGAGGGTAATGAAATTTACTGAAGAAGTCAAAACAAAAAAGTATTTCAGCGGCAGTTTAATTTAAAGTAAACATTGTTTTTCACCCTGTTACCATCCCCGTCGGGGAGACACCGCAAACATGCGGATGAGAGGCTGCCGTATAAGTAAGCAGGCTCTCGTCAACCCGATGGCACAATAATGGTGGTGCGGCTCTGTGGGGCCACTCCGATGATGGGTCGTAGCCCTGTAAAACGGGGGGGGGGTTGCATAAGCCGCTCGTAATGGGGGCTGTTATGCAGGAACCACAGTGCCTGACTATCTGTTGTGGCGGCCGGTCTTTTAGTGCTTACTCGGATGCCTAGGCAGGGCGGTGGTTGCTTATGGTTACCCTGTTACCATTTAACAATGTTTTAATGAATTATGATTAATTAAAATTTCCGCTCCGATGATGGGTCGTACCCCTGTAAAACGGGGGGGGGTTGCATAACCCGCTCGTAATGGGGGCTGTTATGCAGGAACCACAGTGCCTGACTATCTGTTGTGGCGGCCGGTCTTTCAGTGCTTACCCGGATGCCTAGGCAGGGCGGGGGTTGCTTATGGTTACCCTGTTACCATTTTACAATGTTTTAATGAATTATGATTAATTAAAATTTTTTCTTCAATAATGGAGAAAATATTTTCTCAAAAGCAATTAATCTGAGAACTCTTAACTCACATTAATAAAGCAAGCACTAACTGGATAGGCATTGAGACAATGGTGGAATGTTTTCAAATTTGTTTAAATTGTTAACTATTTTGATAATAGAAACTACTTCATAAGAAAAGTGCAATACGTAGACGAAGATCAATAATGTGTATGTGTACGTAATGTAATGTGTATGTATATATAATGTGTATTTTCATGTATTTTCTTAAATTTTAAAAATTAATTTATACTATGATTAAGCAGATTATAAAAAAATGGTTATTCATATAATATATATATATATATATATATATATATATATATATATATATATATAACAAATACGAAACAAACATAGCAGAAATGTAAAAGCAACATATACAAAATAAACATTCAAAAAACAAAATGTCAAGAAAACAATCTGCGGTAAGAAAAAGCCGAAAGTGGAATATATAAAAAGGGGAAGATAAAATAAAATAGAAAAATATAACACAAACGCACCGATTTACTACAGTCTCTCCATTTTATTTTAATATTTTTTGACTTTCATGATATTGATATATATATATATATATGAAACGTTGCTTCGTTAAGTGAAGTGTAGAGGTAGTTGAAGAAGAATGCAGTCGTTAAATGTCTAAACATTTTATTATATTTCGAAGATAAGCAAAATCAAATAAGTTGTAGAGTACTCAATAATATATTAAGATTAAACGTTTAAAAGATTATGGGAATATTAAATCCATGGCCAGGAGTGGAGAATTACGCCTAAAACGGCGTGAACTGCTCAATGCGTTACATGATTACGAAAGAGGAAATTACGCAGATGCGGAGAGTTTTTATAGTACCAAAAAAGGGGAAGTACCGAAGTTGAGGCTCTAGAAATATTGCGGCTCTAGCGAGTCTAGTTAGAGTAGAAGTGTTTTTTATCATAGGATTGAAGTAGAAATAATTCGTTCGTAATTAAAAATTAACTGTCGTTAAAAAGGATTTATTTTAAAGATAGGAAATTTCTAAGTCATTACATATATACAAGATCTTGTTTTTTAATATGAAAAACGAGTCTTTGTGTTTAAAGTTTATATCATTATTCCTCTACACTTTCAACTCTCACGAAATATTTGGCAACTAAGATCAACTTTGTCGTATCCCAGCAGAAGATTTCTACTGTAATAATATAAAAATGGGTAACATAAAAAAAATTGATATTTTGTTTCAAAATTCCATCTGTTATCTAAACATAGAATTTATTTCATAAACTGCTTCATGAAACAAAAATCTTTAAATTATCTATTATCATTATTCTCAAATTGTTAGAAATATTAAGAGAAAGCTTAAAGAACAGAAAAATATAAATTATACATGGCCATCAGTTCGAAATTGTGGACATAATATTATTATGTTTTAATTAACATGTACAGCATGAAGCATAAGACAGTACGTTAAAAACTAAAATACAATGTATCAGAAAATGTTTGTTATTTGATTGAAATTCCAGAATTTTTATGCTAAGCAGGCAATTATCCTCTTAATTTTGATAATCAAGGACGCATACGAAGGATGATAGTTTAATAATACCATATCAAATATTTTGAACAGTGTAATACGTGTATCATTTTTTACGAACTCATAATATAAAAACGTATTGGGATTTATGGTGCAGCATCATGCACTTTTAGCTTGGTTCTCTATATCTACCTCCTATTTCACCACTGATCTCCCATTCGAATGTTAAAGAAAACGATAGACCCATTTCTCGAAAATCGAAACAGTTCGAACACTTTTTATCTTTCCGAAATTTGCACAGAAATCCCTCTTTTTTCAAAACGGTAAGAAATACAGTGTCAAGCAAACATTCTTCGCCGTAAATTTGGAAGCGAGATAACGTTCAAATAGCACGGAAAATATCCCTGAATGATATATTTATCGGAGTGATAGCATTCTTCAAAACAGAATCGTTCTTTTTTTATTTATTCGTAGAAGAAAAGAAAAGAAGTATCGTTTCCTCCATTCTACAGTCTTCGCTTTTAAAAGAAAAACGCGTTTCTATCATTCTCAGCAAGCTGCTGAGAACCTGCGCTTTGTAGGGCAAAAAGAACTAAGCGCCTACATTGTATTGATTTGATTTACCCTGAGTTTCACTGATTTCTTGCAAGAGTTTAGCAACAAAAAAAAATAGGATTCTAACTAATGATGTCATTCGTAGAGACATTTGTAAGGCTAGAAAATTCGGTAGTGGCCCACAGTTGGTTATAGTTTGTATCAACAAGAGTTTTGTTTTACAGTAAAACCTCTTCGAACGGCCACCCCTGCATAGCGGCCACCCCTCTTAACGGCCAATTTTTCGTGGCACGAATTTTTCGGCCCATAGACCTAATGCTAAAATAACCCCTAGAAACGGCCACCCAACCTCTCTGAACGGCCGCCGGATGGGTTCGCCCATCCCATTTGACAAACGTATCGGTTAGAGATTTACTTTTTAAACTGAAAAACGAACTTGAAAAAATGGTTTTTTCCGAGAAGGTAAAAACTTAAAACAGTCACAAATTGTATCCTTTTTTCAAAAAATGCAAAAAATTATTAAATAAAGTACTATTTTCTCTTTAGATAAGTCTCAAACTTCATTTTAAATAAGAAATATGTGTCAGATTTGTTTATATTATGTATTATAGCAATTATCTTGTAATTGTAACGAAAACCCTTCAGAGCGACCACCCCCTCTGAGCGGCCAATTTTTCTCGGAACGGAGGGGTGGCCGCTGAGAGAGGTTTCACTGTATTAAGTATGACGTAGTCATGTTGCAGACTAGGTGCGATCAAGTTAGAATTTCATATTTCCAAGGAGCAATTTTTATGTATTTTCTTGGAGATAGATTCAGCTGGCCTAATTTAATTATTTGTGATATCATTTGTTTATATTTTAAATATAAGCTGCATTTAAATAATAAAAGCATCGTATTTTAAAAAAAAAATATTTGCCATAATTTGTTTAATTTGTACAATCCAAAGTATCTATATATATAAAACAATTGGGAAAACACTCTGTATGTTTATGTAATAAAGGAATTCTGTTTTTTTTTGGCATATTTACTACTAGCCGCCTTCGGCGACCAGCTTGCTCGCCGGGAATATGATTTCAATTGAATCTTGTATCACTTTATATTCATGGTTGCTTTAAGAACGTAGTTTCAAACTTCAGATTGGGTTAGATATTTAACCCATGTTCTTTTAGTGGTCTTATACCTGTTCTGTTCATTGTCTGCATAAATGACCCTAATGGAGTCAAAGAACTGATCATGCTATGTAACATCTAATTGCACTTTGCCGGCGACATCTTCACTTACTTATTTCTCTCTCAAAATATGTATTCGAATTCAGAATTAAAATGGCACAACACATTTTATGGCCCGAGGCATGTTAGCTGAAATGAAACATGCTGAAAAAAGAATGAAAGCATAGCAACCATAATAATTCAGATTATTGCGTATATTTCTTAATATACGTAACATCTCGGAGAGCTTCGTTTAGAGATTCCATAAAAATTTTGATGAAATAAAATATGGAAGCAAAATGTGTTAAGATATTACCTCAACATTCAACAATGAAAGATAAACACTGAATTAAATATTTGTTTAAACAATGAAAACGGTTTGAATTGTATTGTAACAATGAAAAGTATTGTTGTTAATTATGCCAAAAATATTTTTTCAATTATTAAAATTAGACAAATCATTGTACGGCGACGTAATTAATATCATTGAAAATATAATGTTGTACACTTTCAGATGGTGAAAAAATGATTTTCCTGCGGTAATCAGTTCAGAAGATATTACGTCACAACGCCTAAATTTTGTTTAATTTTTAATTAGTTAAAATTCTAATTATAATTTCAAAAAGAGGGCAAAGAGGTGCACATTCTTACCCTCCAAAGTATATTTGTTCCAAATTTCGTAGCTGAAGGACCATTGACTCTACCGGGCAGCCCCGCTTTTGAGATCTCACGATCTCTTTTCGCAGTTTGGATGGCTGACCGTAGGATATGAGATCAACCAACCCCTAGCTGAAGGACCGGCGGTCTGCCCTGTAGAGCGACAACACACAGAAACACGTATTCTCCTTTATTAGTAGTAGATATTCCAATATTCAGAGAAAGAAATGTTCTAAAAAACTTTTGAATATTTTAGGGGTATGTATATCATTAGTAGTGTGATTATGAAAGCTGAAGTTTAGTCAGCACAATGATTCGGGATATTATTTAAACTCCTTTTCAAGTTACAATATATTGAAATGAGAGAAAACAAGGTGAAATAAGACTCACATATATATGTTACATTTTTCTACAGTCGAAATATATTCTAAACATTTTAAAAAAACACAGAAGTTGTTCTGCTTCCTAATGTTTGAAACGTGATGAAACATTATTTTATACCACTTGCGTTTATTTATATAAAATTCATGCATAATGAATAGTGTTCAAGTTGTTTTAAGCACAGTGGAAATAATAATTAAATCAATTTTTCACCGTGATTTTTGCTGCCTCCAATACTTTCATATCTAGTTTTCTGCCTAAATTTTGCTTACAATTAATTAATTAAAATTTTAAAAAAGGGTTCGGAGGTGCACATTCCCACGTTCTAACGTATGTTTGGTCCAAATTTCGTAGCTCAAGGTCCAGCGGTCTGCCCTGTACAGCGCCAACACACACACATTCTATCTTATTAATAGTAGAGATTCCAATATTCAGTGCAAAATTTCCTCAAAACTTTTGAATAGTTTAGGTTATGTATAGCATTAGTATACATTGTGTGATTATGAAAACCAAAGTTTAGCCAGCATAATGATTCAGGATATTATTCAAACTCCTATTCAAGCTACAATATTTTAAAATGAGAAAAAACAAATTGCGATAGATCTCGCATATATCTGTTGCATTTTTCTACAATCGAAATATATTCTAAACATTATATCTCTTCAATCTCGAGACGACTTTTTTCTTCTAGCCCCTTTAAAACCGGGCCTTTTAGGGAGGATTCGACATGAATTGGACTCACCCAACTTTGGTGGTCATTTACCCCAACACCTCATCCCCTTCTGTAACCTTCCCTTAAATTGCACGGAACAGGGCTGTGATTGGCAAGGATAATTAGACCCTCTACCACGCTTATATCCGAAGCGATTTCAGAACTTCACCTCCCCTCAAAGGAAGCCAATCGCCTCAGATCGGTCTTCATAGCTGATAAGGGGAAATTTTTAGACCGCCCTGGACCGCCGCGCTCAGTGTGAGAGGGTAAAGAAAACACAGAATTCTACTTCGGAATGTTTCAAATGAAACATTTATGAAATGAACATTATGAACATTTTTATGAAACATTATTTTAAGCTACTTGCGTTAATTTATATAAAATTCATATTTAATGAATAGTGTTCAAGTTGTTTTAACCATCGTGGAAAGAATAATTAAATAAATTTTTTCACCATGATTTCTGATGCCTCCAAAACTTTCGTATCTAATTTTCTGCAATGCACCTTTTAAGCGGAGGCAATGCATATTACATACTAGAATTTCGTAAGAATCAATAGATGGATCGAAAGAAAGAGGGATCTGTAGGGGTTCTTAAAATTTACATTTTAAATCAGATTACCACAAGTTGATGAAGGGAGTTGATGTTTGAAGAATCGATCAAAACTATTGAATTTCAAAGGATGCAAGGAAATGTACTTCCTTTACAACTTTGTCGAGGAAAAGTACAGTTAGGTTCACATATCACATTATAGGATTCTATTTTGTGTTTTTTATGTGATCTGCTTGTGGAAGTTGAGTGAAGTCTGAAATTCAATGGTAATTGTCGAAATATTAAACGCGCAAATACCTTCTTAACCTTTCTTAAATTTAGTAATTGGTAGACTAGATCGAATTAATTTTATAGTCAAACTACATTGTATTGAACTTTCAACTGACATATCCAGAAGATCACTATACCTGACAGTTCATTATATCCAAGTTTTCAAACATTCTCTATAACAGTTTTCCTCATATACTTAAATACAATTTTGCGTTGAGAAACACTAAGCTACAAGTATTAATGAGCTGTAACAAATTAAATTAAATATTTGTGTTTAAAAAATTAAACAATGAAATTAATTGTACTGGCATTCATTTCTTTTAACATGCGAGGACACGCGTTACTTGCACTGATTCGAGCACACATGTCGGCCTTCGTAAGCCGGGGTCCGGGTTTTTTTTAACGAAACACGCAGGAAATTAAAATTTATTTAAATAGAAAACATTTGTTGTATTTTTTATATTTGTATGTTAAATTTGTATTATTATTGTTTATTATATTTTTGTATATTAATTTATTTTGTATTATTATATTTTGTATTATTGTTTTATATATTTTTGTATTTGTATTATAAATTTGTATATTATATTTGTATGTTGTATTTTATCTTTGTATGTTAAATTTGGTGTAGTGTAACATGATTTGTATTCACTATATCAAACATAATAAAATATTTTCCACATAAATCTCTTTTGGAGAGTACATTAAAATAAAGAAGACCAATGAATGCTTATACTTCTGTGGTATTTATTAGAAGTGCGTGGTTTTCCCGTCAAAAATTACCTACAATCACCTGAATATATGCATTGATACACTACATAATAATTGATATTAATATCTTATCGATAAGCATGTCTAAGAATTTTAACCGATGTTGCAACTTCTGCTTTTCCAATATTTCCGGCCAGTTTTATGAAGATGTTGAGAGCAATGTTCTTCTATTTTTTCGTGGTTCTCTTTTACACCATTTAAAAATTTCAGCTTTCTAACCATTTCCTGTTTATTGCAGCATTTTTTAATCCCAGTTTTCTTCTAAAAAATTTGTGCATTCACAAATATCCAATTTATGGCCTCTTTAGAATTCGAATTACTATCACGATCATCAACAATATCTTTATTTTCTTCATTAATCGATTATTAATTAATTGAAAGTTTTCCACAGCCTTCTCATTCCAGATTTATTTCTCAAATAGTCGCAATTTATTTGTTCTTCACTGCAGTTCTGCAAAGTTACGCGAGCGCGCGTATCAGGCTTAAGGGGCTCGAATAAATGTTTTCTCAGAAAAGAAAAAGGGGAATTTTTTGAAATTCCTGTGGTCAGCAAGTAGACCTTGAATAGAGCTACTGCCTGTTTGGAACATTTTCACGGAGTAGTTTATTTTCTGTACTAAATTCTTGCAACCTATGTGCCTGACAGGGCCGATGCGCTTTCTCCCGGGTTAAGTTATGAAAATAAGTATGTATTTTCCCTTGAAGAGCTAATACTATCCTTAAAAAGCGGAAATTTTGTTTCACGACATTCGGATTCCC
Source organism: Araneus ventricosus (assembly GCA_013235015.1). Lineage (NCBI taxonomy): Eukaryota > Metazoa > Arthropoda > Arachnida > Araneae > Araneidae > Araneus > Araneus ventricosus. The sequence goes on from BGPR01015125.1 coordinate 34,297, forward strand.
TGCTTTTAATATCGATACAAGCATTTGAAAATACTGTTACAAAAATCTTTCTGTGGGTGTATGGTGTAAACAGTTCAACACGCAGGATAATGGAGAATGAAGGTTTATTCACAAATATGCAGGAAAACATGTAGCATAGGTACATGAAACAATAGTTCTTCCACAGATTAGCAATGTAAACAGACAACAATTCACAGGTAATAACAGTTCAGCACTTTGATATTTAACAACACAAACAGTCAGAAAAAACTAATAACGACAATAACAGTACTTTCAATAGCGCTCAGCTCACCAGCTTCCTAACTCGCACTGCAGACGAAACTCTAAAGTCGTTCCAGTGGATAAACACAACGCCCTCTGATCCAAACACGGTCCTTATGTACTCTATCCGACAGGCGGTGACGTCACATGGAGATTTCTCGCACATTCAAGCGCATATTCTACCCTAATAGAGATGTCGAGAAAAGAGTCGCATTTTCTGGAATCATTTATTTGTCGCCAAGATCACCAAATTTATCGCCAAGTCGCCAAAATGGTCGCCAAGGTCAGGGGTCCGTCTGATGCCCGTCAATCCATACTTACCCCTGTAAAACTCCCTCCCCAACTATAAGACTAGCGAAGCAGGAAAGGACATTACATCTTTACAACAATACATTAGTGGCATAGTAGTAAGACTGGAACCATTTGAAAAGTATATTATAATCGAGGAATCGTTATATCTTGGATTCGTTATACTGGGATTTAGCTGTATTTTGAATTTTAGTTAAAAGAACGCTGTATAATATCCACCAAAGACCTTCTCTTCGTATCTTCACTATCGATATTAACTCAGGATCAAACTTGAAAAACCGTTTTCTAATCGTATTTCTCTTTTGCTTATAACAACAAGAATATGAATAATATCGCATCTTTACTTTCCGACATTTTTAACAATATTGTTACAAAGCTATAAAGTCGTTTCCCTGAGATGCTAGACTTGGCGATAAATTTCGCGACAAATTTGGCGATCATTTTGGCGACTTGGCGGCAAAGTTGGCGACATAGGGAATTTTCTAGAAGGACCTCAAATTTTCCACCTATTTCTACTGGATTCATGAACTTTCTAGAGATTACGTCACTTCCTGTTGAAAAGTATAAAGGCAAGCTCTCAAGCCAAGAAGAGTCAGTTGGATTTTGATCTGCAAGCAAGCTGGTGAGCTAATAAGAAACCTTTGAGTGCTGTGTTGAGATGTAATGGTAATATCTGTTGTGAATTTTTACAAGTGCTGTTTTAATATTTGTGTTATGTTTCTTTGCTTAGAATACCTGTAAAATAAAGAGCTTTATTTTTGTAATCCTGCTATTTGGACTGCATTCACGTACACCCACAAGACGAATTTGTCACAATATATAAATTCTATGGCATTGCACAACGTAAATAGTTAAAGACAGGCGCATGCTCCCCTCTGTCATACAGTGCTGCATTTAAGTCTTAATTACTCGCGCTGGTGTTTTCTCTACACCATTGAAGCTTTAACGGCCATTGTTTTAATTCTTCTTCGCCCATAAAATTTGTCTCCCAACTAACCTACAAGTTATTCATGCTGAGTTATGTAGGAAAGTTTTTGTGTTCATTCATTTGAAGCTAAGAGCTTGAGCGGAGCCTTTATAACGTCAAGTCTCTCGAAACAATTAATAAACTGACACTGAATAAGTACTATTTTAGCTCTATCTGGATTTTTTGTATTTTAACGAAGGATTAAAGTTGTTTAATTTCTAACTAAAATATTTCTATTGCCTCTTACTCGTGTTATCTTATTATAAGTGTGTAAACATTTATAAATCTACAAATCTTCAATATGCATTTCACAAATTTATATTATTGGGTAATATTGTCATAAACGCCCATTTTACGTGTTTTTTGTTTATTGTATAACACATTGTTATAGTATTTGATTAAAAAATGATGCTATAAATCATTAATGTTTTTGCCTAGAATATTTAGAGTTGTATGGTGTACAAAATACATCGCGCAGGAAATTTTGCTGTGTGAATTGGCGTTAGTGGTTAAAGGTTAACAGCATATAAAGGTAGTATCCATAATTGTTTTCGAAGTGTATAGTGAAGTCACATGAATTGCTTACATTGAGATGGTTTCTGCACATTACAATTGATTTCGAATTACAACTCAGGAAAATAATACTTCCCTTTAGGACAAACTTGTGTATATTCGGAATAGAAATTGAAGTTGTAATTGCCTAATTTTTGCCTTGCGATATACGTAACACAAAATATGAAATCACTGTCCATTAATTCGTTAAAAAAGTTGCGAATGTATCTGCAATTGCTCAAGATTTCAAGAAGATCATATATGATAGTGTGTCTAATTCACAATCTACATCAATTTTTTCATCTGATTTTTAAAGGAATATTTATACAAAAATGCGTATAGAGCGTATATATTATTTTCTCTGGCTGGAACTGTAACAATTTTGAAAATATTTGGACTTTGGTGAATAAATCAACCAACGAAGTGAATATTGAATTGAATATTATGTGTGAATATTGTTGTGAATATTATGTTAAAATCATTGGGACTTTAGCACAATATTCACATTACAATCTAAACACACTGGTGTATTATTTGTTCCTATACATGAAGAATAGAAAGAAACCATTGACTGAAAATCTTTGATGAAGATAGCAATATAAACTTTTCACAATACAATCTAAACACACTGATGTATTATTTGTTCCCACACATAAAGAATAGAAAGAAATCGTTGACTGAAGCTCTTTGATGAAGATAACAACAGAAACTTTTCACATTACAATCTAATCACCCTGATGTATTATTTGTTCCCATACATGAAGAATAGAAAGAAATCATTGACTGAAAATCTTTGATGAAGATAGCAATAAACACTTTTCACAATACAATCTAATCACCCTGATGTATTATTTGTTCCCATACATAAAGAATAGAAAGAAATTGTTGACTGAAGCTCTTTGATAAAGATAACAACAGAAACTTTTCACATTACAATCTAATCACCCTGATGTATTATTTGTTCCCATACATGAAGAATAGAAAGAAATCATTGACTGAAAATCTTTGATGAAGATAACAATAAAAACTTTTCACAATACAATCTAATCACCCTGATGTATTATTTGTTCCCA
>BGPR01015126.1:12024-30897 GCA_013235015.1 Araneus ventricosus
GTCATACCATATATAATTTCCAAGAAAGAATTCGAATAAAAATCGAAGGCACATTAAAAGCGTAGGCTTCAGGCATCAACCAAATTCAAAATGGAGAATCTGAAACATTACTAGTCCTCAAAATAGATGATATATCAATTTCCAATCCTAAAATAGCATCTTATTTCCTTCAATTCCTTTCTTACTCTGATATTTTTACAAAAAGTATCGATAACTCTAATAGTTTCGTCTACAGCCTTCTGGTTTCTGACACCCACTATATTCTAGAGACCCATTACCACGCACAAATATATAGCTCCCAGGAATGCGCATATCGTTTCCTCTTATTATTTCTTCAACGCCGGGCAATATTTTGGCCAAAAATTATACCTTTTCCAGAAATATTGTCATTGTTCCTTCCTGAGGACATATTTTACGGTTTCTCAACAATATTGTACAATATTTTTAATAATATACAGTTTTATGAAATATTGTTCGATATTATACAATATTATATGACATTGTACAATATTATAAGACATTGTACAATATTATACGACATTGTACAATATTATACGATATTACGAATATTGTACGAAATGACATCATACTTTCCATTTTTTGTGTACTACTAGTGTTTCGCCGACTTTTAATGTCATATCATATAGCATTTCCAAGAAAGAATTCCAATAAAAATCCAGACACATTAAAAGCATTTCGTCTTCGGGATAGGCTTCAGGTATCAACCAAATTCAATATGCAGGATATGAAACATTACTAGTCCTCAAAACAGATGATGTATCAATTTCCAATCCTAAACTAACACCTTATTTCCTTCATTTCCTTCCTTACGCTGATATTTTTACAAAAAAGTATCGATAACTCTAATAGTTTCGTCTATAGCCTTCTGGTTTCTGACACCCACTATATTCTAGAGACCCATTACCACGCACAAATATATGGCTCCCAGGAATGCGCATGTCGTTTCCTCTTATCGTTTCTTCAACGCCGGGCAATATTTTGGCCAAAAATTATACCTATTCCAGATATATTCTCTATTGTTCTTTCCTGCGGGCATATTTTACGGCATCTCCGACGTATGGGATGCGCAGATTTATTGGACGACAGCGGAATGTTAAATCCAGAAACGTGCATTTGTTTTATGAGGCCAATGTCTTATCTCTTGACGCACTGGAGACAAGGCATCCTTCGATGGTTTTATCTCTAACCCAGATATAAAACCTTCCCCTCGCCGAAAAAAACGACTAAAAAACATCATTTTTATGGTGAAAAATATCGGGTACGCTATTCGCTTTTTATCCGCTTTTATATACTGTTTAGGTAGTACGTTTCTTGTATATGACAGTTTAATGTATAGATATGTTTTCATTCCGATAAGAACCTGCAGGATATTTTAAACATCAACTTATTATCAATATGGCTTATGAGAAAACTTTTCGATTTTATAGATGGAAGGATGATAACGAAATTTGTGGAATGGAATTTGATATTTGCCATAGACACTTATCAATAAGTATTTTTCAGCTGAACTTATCAATATTTACTTTTCTGCACAAATTGATTTATACATTAATGCCCTAACTTTGATGCTATAAGGGAAACTAGCTCGACTTGACCCTATTTTTTCTTATATTTCTGGAATATTTGAATTTTTATCATCACAAAAAGACTTGTTTTTAAGAAGAGTAAATGTACTTATGCTAAACTGATATCTCATTTAATCATAAAATAAATATATTTCATAAAATCGACTAAGGTAAAGTCTCCTAGCCTTAGGGATACTTGACCCTAAGCTAAGGACACTTGACCCCATGGGTAGGGAGACTTGACTTTACTTTTACTTTCTCTTATATTTCTCGAATATTTGAGTTTTTATCATCATAAAAAGTCTTGTTTTCAAGAGGAGTAAATGTACCTATGACAAATTCATATCTCATTTAATTATAAAATAAATATATTTAATAAAATAGACTAAGGTCAAGTCTCCCTAACCTTAGGAATACTTGACCCTAAGCTAGGGATAGGTATTCAAATCATTAAAGGAAGACTAAATAGAAATGGCGAAACTTTAAAAAGAAACCAAAAGGTAACAAATAGTTCGAGCAAAATACTTTTATTACAATAATAAATGAATAAAAATTGTTTCTTCGCAAGAGAGGGAAAAATGTAATAAATATATTTCAATTCTTGTTAAAATTCTTATTAAAATAATTATTTGTATTATTTGAAACTATCACATTAAAAAGAAATTTTACTCATTAAATAATTACTAACAAAGAATTTTTAAATAATTATTCTCTATATTTGAGTTGCCATATTGCCGACAAACTCCACTCAGGAGAAAACTGATCCCAACCACAAAATGCGCTTCGGTCGGCTACAACATCGGAGCTGCAATAGCTTTTGATAGGGTCAAGTCTCCCTGACCTTTTAGGGTCAAGTATCCCTAAATTGTCTTTTTCTAAATAATCTAAAAATTAAACCACTTAGAATTAAAATACCGCATATTGCCATACATTAAATTAAAGCTAAAAGTATGCTTAGAACGCAAAAATATTTTAATTTATTATATCTGCAGTAGTAAACTTCCTATCCACCGAGGAATGACAAACTGAAAATTTACGTTTGGGTTCCCAAAATATATTTACCTATATACCATTAGTATGGCTTTTAAGATTGGAATTAAAATCCCCTCAAAATGACCATGTGACCAAAGGTCAAATAAAAAGGGCACACAACAATTACTAATAAACTCACAAGCTGAGAAAATCACATAAGGTCAAGTCTCCCTAGGGGTCAAATTTCCCCAGTTTCACCTACAACTAATTATTTTTCCTTGGCACAGTTTAGTCAGAGCCCAGGCTCTTGCGCTCAAAGCAGCAAAACTTTAGAACAAGGACATTTCAGGATGAATATCGCGAAGTTAAATTGAAGCTAAGTAACAAAATAAACTAATAAGAGATTCAAGTTCAGCAAACATTGTGAGAACGATTAAAACTGCATTCGTATAAAATAATCTGATCCCAAAAAACCATGGATCGTCAGATTGAGATGGCCTCCATTGTCAGTAATAGTGGTGAATAAATAACGTCCATATGTGTGTGTTAGAAATAACATTTTCCAAGAAGGAGCGAAAGAACCACTTTTTTCACCAGCAAAATGTCATTTACAAATGTTCTATCAATATTCTGCTTCGTAAAGAAACGTATTTCTGTTTAACAGTTGTTTTCTACACCGTTTAAATTGCCATAAAAATTCCTTTACTTTGTTGTTTTCGAGGGTGAGCAGAAAAAAAGGTTATAAATTAGCTTCCTTTGTCAATATCAGTCTTTTTAATTAATAGGTAACATTATTCTAAACATTCCAATGAGATGATCTCCTACATATTGAATAAACTTAAAAAAGAGGCTATTCCCTTTTTCTTTTTTTTTAATTTCCAAGCCCTTATCACTGTTTCTGGGATCAGGAATTCCTTTTCATAAGAGAAATATTCAGATTTTATTTAATTAATTGTCGTATTACTTCAAGAAAATCTCAAGCCAATATTTTCCTATAATCATTTACTTCAAGAGGCAACATTCAAACTCAGTTTTAAGGTGAATAATTTCAAAAAAAAATTCATTTTCACGAATTCAAATATAAATACAATATGGATGCTAAAAGCAGAATCAAATTTATCTTTATGAAGATAACAATTTAAACAGACGAAGCTAAGTATCAATAAAAAATACATAAGGTGAGTTAATCACACTTATTAAATATGCAGAAAAACGAGTATTCAGATTATATAAAGTATAATTAATTATCTGTAATCCTGACTTTTAAATAAAGAGGAAAATACTAAAAATAACTTGGTAAATAAATGGCAAATATTAAAACGTCAGTTTTAAAAAATAAAAATCGATATTTGTCAAAAGATGCAAACTGATATTTCAAATATTATTAATTTTCGATCATTACTAAATCAATGCATGTTATTCTTGAACATTTTGATTTTTCCTTGAAATAATTGATTTATGAATCTACTTGCTTTTCAACAGTAAACATCATCTAATTTACATGTATAGGTCGGAAATACATCTTTTAAAAATTATTAAAACGATAAATAAAATTCCTAAAAACATCTTTCATGTAATTCATTCAGAAAGCATTTAAATAAAAATCAAATATGATAGAATAAAATAAAAACAGGAAAAGGATAGAGAAAATATTTCTCAAAAAATGTTAAGAATATGCTATGAAAACATTACAACATTGAAAATATGCTTCATTCCATATAGTAATTTTAAAATACTGAAATTAAAAGAATACTTCAAAATTTTTGCAGACGTTTATATATATATATCATACCCCCCATTCCTAAAGAAATCCTATGAATATACTAAAATGAGAAAAAAACCTATGCTCGTTTCAATAAATATGTTTCCTACCAAGAAAGAATTCATTGCGAAGATTGGAGTTGCATAATTTATTTATTTCGAAATTTATTATGCTTGATTATACTTCTATAATATAAACAAATTCTTCTCTCTACCTCTCTTTGTATTTTAAAAGACAAATGTTGGATGCTATTCTTAACATTTAAACTCGAAACTGAGAATATTATTATCTATACATATTAAATTAGCATTGCAGAATACAGTAGCCAAACAACATCTTAAAATTTAGTTTTAAAACTAACATACGGCACTGTATAGCTCAGAGGCAAATTTGTTTAATAAAAAACTGCATAAAAGAACGTTTGTACTTTCTTAAACATAAAATGGAATAAACAAACCTTTGTTTTCAATCACGTTTTAGCAACAATCTTTCGTAATTTAATTAGTTAAATTATGAAGTTGCAATTAAACTGAATCTTTGAAATAGCTTAACCAAGCGTGTTTCATTTCTTGTTCTCTTTTATTTTAAATAAGTCTTATTAGAACTGTTTACGCACCTTTTGTCGAATAACCAACAGGGTTTTTTTTGTATGAAAAGTCATCCAAGTAACAAAATTTAGATTAATTAATCTAATGAAAAGTTGTTTTCGGATACATAACTTTTTACAGATTAATAACAATTGATCGAGAGTGTCCTGATATTTTTACAAAGAAAGAAAAAGAAGAAATTTAATTTTCTGTTCTTCAATTATCTGTCATAGAAAATGAGACACAGCTGCACTGTTCTTCTATCAATGTGCGCCCTGATGAATACATTTCCCCTTCTCTCCCTTCTTGTTTATGCATGGTCAAAATTAATTAGCGATAATTTTTAAATTATATTTTTTCTCCAGAGCCTTACGAAAGAAGAGACTTATTTGAGCAGATAACTGTGGTGGAAAAAATGCTGTACCAATTATTCAACTAGAGAAAAGCAGATATAATGCAGAATTTTTTTTCAGATTTTGCATACTATTTTTTTCCTATAAGATGCTGACTCCTGGGTATCAAATTTAACTTTTTAACTTATTTTCATTTTGAAACGCATTTTTTCGCATGGAATTATTCATAATTTCCTTTGCATAAGATTAATTCCCTTCGGATATAATTATTAATATACATTTGAAAATCCTGAGTGTTGTATTTAAAATATTGAATTTCCTAACAATGAGCTTATTGGCATTGTTAAAAATTAAAAGCTACAAAATTTTTATATTTTTATTTATTATACAATTTGCAATATTACAATAAAAAATAATAAATTTTATAGACGCATATTAAAGTAAATCTTTGCCTTGATTTGCTCCATTATCACTGGGTTTCTTTTTTTAGGGTTTAATATTTCTTCAAAAATTTTAGGCATAAATCCTTTAGCAGTCTACAAATAATATTTTACGTCAGGAAAGGTTAGAAACTGGAAATATAAAACTTCCCGAATTCCAAGGACACTATGCCCTTTTGCACAATCTTGAAGACGGTTAGACCGTTTTTGAATTAGATTTTCAGTCGAATTATAGACAAAAATAAATAAAACTCAATAAATCAAAAGAAATACACAGATAAGCACAAGAACGCAGGAAACGGAAAATTTCAAAAAAAGTTATTTAGTATCCTCGAATTTTGTAGAAATTGTCATTCATTTTCTGTGAGCCGAATAAACTAAAACGTTTCAGGGGTGTTAATTTTAGCTCCAAGATATGTCGATGAAATATACCCACAAAATTTCCTTTAACTCGAAATTTTTTTCCTGGGATTTCGATCTACTGAGAAAATTATCTTAAAATTAACACTTTAATTGTTTTATGTGGGTGAAGTTTTAAAATGCATAGAAATATGGATACATATAATAAGAGCAAAAATTTTATAAAATGATCATAACCAAAAAGTTGCGTTTTTTAAATATATAAATGTACCACATAAAATATTTAGTACATCGTCCAACGATAATCATAAAGTGTTGTTTGGCAAATCTGATATGATACATATTGATCTGTCTGCATACCTAGAATCACATGAAAAACTATGATTACATGAAAAACTATGATTTTACAAACTTTGTTCCTTTATCAAATTCTTGATAAAGCTAATTCGTTTGAACTGAATTTTTGAGATGTTTATTAAATATTTCCATACCATAACTCTTGATATTCAATTCATACACCCGAAAGATTCTAATCACAAACATTATAGCTGAATGTCGTATATGGAGGTTTCAAAATTAAAGTGAACTAAGTCCATGTTTTGCAGATTTTGCACTAACATTGCAAAAGTTGAGTAGAAATAAAATATTTTCTGTCTAATAATAATCCAAGTCCATAGTTCAATTTGCATTCACCGAGCAGCAAGAATAATTAGATGTCCACTTTCGTGTTAAACTATCTGCCTTCGGCGACCAGCTTGATCGCCGGGAATATAAATTGAATTGAATCTCTTATGTACAATTTTATATTCATGGTTCCCTTAACAAAGTAACCTTAAATTTCACATTGTGATAGACATTTAACCCATGTTCTTTTAACAGCCTTGCACTTGTTCTGTCCGTTGTCTGCATGACAGTCCCTAATAGAGCCAAGTAACTGTCTGTGTCATGCAACATCGTCATGTCGGCATCAAATTCACTCTCTTATTCCTCTTGCAAAATATGTATTTGATTTTAACTTTAAAATGGGATGGCACATTTTACTTCCAGCAGCATATTAGCTGGATGAAAATATGCTGATTAAAACGTAGCATTAAACATTAAGATATTACTCTAGCTATTAAAAATGGAAGAGAAACACGCAAATAAATATTTGTTTAAACAATGAAAACGGTTTGAATTGCGTTGAAACAATGAAAAGTAATTAATTATCCAAAATTCGATAATTATCCAAAAAATATGTTTAAAACTTCATAGAAATTAGAGAAATAATTGTATGGCAACTTAATTGATATAATTAAAAAGGTAATGTTTTGCACTTTCAGATGGTTCAAAAATAATCTTTGTTCTATAATATTTATGGAAGTTATTAAGGAAAAAAGGCAAAATTTCTCTTAATTTTTAATTAATTAAAATTTCAAAAAAGTGCTCTGAGGTGCACATTCCCACCCTCCAAAGTATGTTTGTGCCAAATTTTGTAGATCTAGGCCCAAAGGTCTGCCCTGTAGAGTGCGAACACACACACACCCTCCTTTATTATTAGTAGAGATGTAGATAATCAAATTTCAAATCCGTTCTCTCAGAAATGAATCTCATGGGATTAGTTTACTTTAACCCTTGACCCTTCATATATATTAATAATAATTTATCTCTTTGTATTAAAATATAAATTTGTAATAAATTGTATTCCATTATTTTTCTTTTAACGAAAATTAAATTAAAGGAAAATACTTCATAACGATAAGAATAATTTATTTCTTTATGAATGTTTGTCTATAGAAGTTAACTTATTCTGTAGTTTTACTCTGTAACATAACTGAGTAAATCGATGAATATACATTTTGATGCCTTGAATTATTAAATTTGATACAACATCCAACACCAGCGGCTGCGTGACATTTAGAATTGGTGATGCGAACCCGGGGAGTAGAGTAACTGCAGATTATCCTGGGATTTGCTTTGAGCATTTGAAGCGAAGCATGCCATTTTGGTGTCAAAATTAACAACTACACATCAGTTATATCAAAACTCCAGAAATACTTCATTTTGAGCAATTCTCTACGCAAAACCAGACTGTCCTTCAGCTTGAAATGAAAGAAAATGTTTTTAAATCTCATAAAAACGATTTTATCACTTTTATAAATACATACGGTTTTATCAATTAATTGTAATTCAAGAATCACTAAAACAATTGCTTACTAAATTGCAAACACAAGTGTTGCATTTATTAACGGAAAATAATTATTGCGTAAAAACATCTTGAACTTTTAAGTGAAATTCTTTATAATATTACTGAAATTACAAATATTAATGAAATATGTAGTAATATATAGTGAATAATTCAATTCTTTTTTGTTTCATATTAAATATATAAATTTTTAAACATGTTAAAAATTTATTTTAATTTTTTAATTTTTAAAAACTGGAAAAACTGCTATATCGTAAAGTGGGGTTTGTAGTGATGTTTCTTTTCTGCATAAATTTGTTAAATTATAATTTGTTCATTAAGTATAAAATGAGAAAAGTATAAATTAAAATAAAATGTGAAAATAAGTACATTTCAGTTTTATTATGATAAATTTAAACACCCATTTGTGTAGATGCGGACCAAAATTTTGAAATTAAAATTTCCTAATTATCTATGAAACATAACATAAAATAAACTCTTGTTTTTCTTAATTTCAACAGAGATTTTCGTTTTCGTACAAAATCATTATATTCCAACATTTTTTTTTTTTGGAAATACAGTGAAATATTTTTAGTATGCCTTTTTTGCCTTGATCCTGATTTATTACTATTCATTTCAATGTTAATAAATATTTATAACATTCCAGGCACATAAGCACAGGACGGAAGAATGTTAAGGTTATAATTTCAATTCTTCGAAAAGAAAACCAAGTGTTACCACAATCGAAACTAACAGAATTTTTTTCGAATTAAAATTAAAATTTAAAACTTTTCGTTATTACTCCGATAAAACAAAGAAAAGGCGAATTATTTTAATCAAAATAATCTTTTTCAATTTGAACTACAAAATGATCTAAAATATTGCAACACGTCCAAAAATGAGGAATGAGTTTTGTTACATTATGTTCTATGATAAAGATTCACGAAAGAATGATCATCTATGCATTGTTTTACGATAAATGTTATTTCAATAAAAATGCTGTAATTATCATAACGGGTAATTCAGATAGATAAAAGTTGGAATCTTTAAAATTTTTAAAGATAATAACATAATAATATACTAAAATTACCATGAGTCATCATTAAAAGGTAGACCTATATCATTACTCCAACAGCTAAAGTAAGTAGTTTATCACAATTTGAACTAAGATTTGATATTACGTTGTTCTCGTTAGTACGTAATTTTGGAGCGGTAGACGTACTAAAGAGGTGTCACTGTAATTGTTTTTCAGTATAAACGGTATCATTTACGGTGCTTCAGAATTTTTACAACTGAAACCTGTTCCTTATAAAAAGATTTGAAATATGGAATTTCTTTAGGAATTAATCAACAGGAAAGAAATCACGAGGAAAATCTTTATATAATATCCCATGGAAATATTTGACAATAAACATATCATTTAATTACCTTGTAAAGTAATGATGGAACCTTTAATTTCAATTCCCTGGAAAATAACTGTTATCGGATAGACCTTGTAATTTAATTCAAATAAAAATTGTTTGAACAAATTTAAGATATGGAAGGAAATTAATGCAATTAATGGAAAACATATTAAGGTCTATTTTTAAATTTTTGTGTGCTTATTTTATCATTTTAAATGTTAAATAGTGCATCAGAACAGTAAATTAGATTCAGACCATCATTTTAATAGCAAACGATATTTGATCAAAGCTGGTTATCAAAGAATTTAAATGAAGGTTTAATTAAACATATTTTTTTATTTTGTTTCTACACTTTGATCAGTTCTGATATTTTAAATTCATAATAGAATTATCTTATAAATTCTTCTGAACACTTCTAAATTAATTATGGATATAGAATCAAAATCAAGGATTGAGTTTTCATTGAATAACTGTTTGCACATTCATTACCGAAATTCATACAAATACGTAAGAACAGATTTTTACCGAAATAAACAATGTAACAAGAAACGTAATTTTCAATTGAAAAATTTCTGCCTGTACCTCATATTACAAGATAGGGGATATAGCTTATCAGAGTTCTCTTCCAAGAATGCATTGTCGAATTCTGATTAAACTTGAATTATTCTTGGATCAAAGTTTCTGAAACTTTATTCATATGAAGCTATTTTGAATATAAGTTATTAAGATACCTGAATTTCTTGCTTCAAACAATTTTTGAGCTTTTGTTGAACGACGTTTCACTTAATATCTATTGACACTGCACTAAGTTTGAACTTCATTTCTCCATTGCATCTGCCTTAGGTTTACCCAGAGAATTATAAGGTTTAGTTTTTAAACTGCTCAGTGACTTGATTTTTTTACGATTCAAAGCATAAAATATATTAATTTTACACTATCGTGATGTTTAAGTGTGCTAACTCATAAATTAACTAAAATACAAATAAATAAAGTAGAGTCTTAAAGATATTTTAAAAAGATATTAGATTTAATTCTTTTTAAAGTTTTCTTTAGTTTCTTTTTCAATTTTAGATAACTGAGAAATAGTCTTCATTTTCCTTTAAAAGGTAGAAAACATTATTTCTCATTGTTTTTTAAAACCATCACTTTTTAAATTTAACATATTTGAATACAAAAATAGCTATGTTTTGAACAATAGACAGATAATAATTGTACAAATATAGTCAAAAGTAAAAAATGAAGATAATAAAAGCAATCCTAGAGTAATTCGAAGGAAACGAAAAGCAAAAAGCAAGACAAGGAATCCATTCAAGTTCACTTTTTCAAGGGCTAAGAACTATTCGAAATGGATTCAGAAGAATATTTGGGAAATTTTCTGTAAGAAGCAAACCTTAAGCTAAACAAAGCTTCTCATAGCCCGAACTACCCAAAACAGAAATTCCGAGGAGGCTAATCCACAAGTTCAAACATCAAACGAAAAAGGAAATTACAACACACAAAAATCAAAAACGCTAATAAGATAATCAAAATATTAGCCATCATTATGTTTTGAACAATTAAGAAACACGTGTAATTTAATTTATCTGAGCATAAAGCAATTTTTTTCTCAACTACACCTAAAATTAATTGCAAAAATAATGGCGATAATGACTCATATATTGCACATAAAATGCGCTGGGACAGCTTAATTTTGTTATCCATGTACATCTTGCCGGAGGGGATAAAAAGTGACGTCACATCCCATTGTAAGGCAACAAAATACTTAGATATTAGATGTCACGCATAGATACATTTGTCATGTCACATCATGCCATTGAAACATTTATGATTGATTCCATTTAATCCTTTAATTGATAGACGATAAATGTCACCCATATACATTAGTCTTAGGAAATAAATTTGTTTTCAAGTATAACAGCGAATTCAGGATTGATATTTAAAAAACAATCCTTCCTGCGTCATTTTATTGCCAGATAATAATGGACAATATTGTTACAAAACTATAAAGTTGTTCCCCTGAGATGCTAATTTTGACGACAAACTCGGAGTCAGATTTGGCGATAATTCTGGCGACAGATTTGCCTATAATCTTGGCGACTTGGGGACAAAATTGGCGGCTTTGGCGACAAAAAGAATTTTCTAGAAAGACCTTGAACTGTTAACCTATTTCTACTGGCTTCATGAACATTCTGGAGATTACGTCACTTCCCACGTATTCACGTCACTTCCTGTTGAAAAAGTATAAAAGCAAGCTCCCAAGCCAAGAGGAGTTAGATTTTGATCAGCAAGCAAGCTGGTGAGCTAATTAGAAGTCTTTGAGCGCTGTGTTGAGATTTATTGGTAATCCCTGTTCTGAATTTTTACGAGTTCTGTTCTAATACTTGTTCTTAGAATATTTGTAAAATAAAGAGCTTTATTTTTTTAAATCTTGCTTATTGGGACTGCATTCACATACACCCACAAGACGATTTTGTTACAATATATACTGAGAAAATATTAAGAATTTCATTTCATAAGCAGCATCTTCCAGGATTTCTAGGACTGAGTAATTCATTTCAAAATCAGAGAAAATGTTCTTGTATATTCCGGATATGGTTGCCATTTTTAGGATATTAATATTTAAAACACCACTCTCTTCTTTTTATAAGACCCTAGACATTTCTCTCTCCAAAATAGAATTCCTGAGAACCATAAAGCCGAGTCCATTTGCGTATACCCTAACATCACGTACCAAGTGGTCGCGTGTTGGGAGATGATGCCAAAAAGCAGTGCAAATGATCTTCGCCTCACGCTGCTTTTGTATCGGAAGCTGCAAATAACGTGATTTTCTGAGCAGTGTATCTATAGCAACGGTTGCTAGACTCTAAAATCAATGAGCCCCAACTGCTCCTTTTTGAAGAAGAAATGTATCACTTCCGTTGTCAAACTCTGGGGAAAATATAAGAATTTTCTGGAAAAGAAGAGATTGGCAATGCCATGTCAACATCAACCTCAGCTCACGAAGAATTTCAATGTGGAGCAGAGGCTGCGATGTTGTTTCCCATTTTTCGGGAAAATTACTACGAAATAATTCCACCACGATAAAAGCAATCTTTTTTCTTTCTTCTTGCGGTTTTGTGTCGGTTTCACTTTACATGCAAATGAAGGGAAAGAAATTGCGAGAACTTTTAATTTCTTGGTGTTAGGAAGTGTGATGACATGACAAGAAACATTCCATACGATATTCATTTTATTTTATGGTAAAAGATGAAGAAACTGGAGATTAAATAAGGCAGGTTAAAACTGAAATAACTAGAGTTTTGGTTTTGCTTTATGATTATTAAGATTTGCAGTGAAAGTAAAATACACTGGTGTTCATGAACATAAAAAAATTACTCAATTTACTTTAAAAATTTTAATTGAAAATTTATTTCTCAAAAGATCCTACATAGCTCACACAGTATTCGACGGTATAAAAGGGGGATATATCATCCTCTAGTGGTTTTGTAATAGGTGATACGGAATAATAAATGTAAACTTCAAAAAGATAATAGAAAATTCTTTTTGTAAAGAATGCTTTCATGAAACCAGCCGAATGAAGCTTTTGTTCACAAATGCTAATAGGCCAAATGCTATTCAATAAAAATCATTTTGTTATTTATTTCATTATACATCTAGAAAAGTGATTAAAATTATGTTCAACACAAGTGAGTGAATAATAAAAATCACTTTATTTTTTCGTAGAATTCTTTTTCTATATTCTATGAAGTATCTGCTTATTATGATGTGTAGTTACTGTCAATAATACTACAAATAATGCGCTGTACTAATAAACTCTAGTTTCTTTTAGTTTTTGAAGGAAAATGGCGTTCAGTGGTCCAGTTTTTGAAACTTGTAGTGGAGTGCCGTATTCCACGATTGGGTAACTGTTGTTGACGATCCGCTACTTATAATTTTAGTCAGATCTTCACATTCTCTCAAAATCATGAAAAAAACACAATTCGCTGACGTTTCTTTCTAAACAAGTGACTTATAGATAGCTAGTTACATGACATACAGAAACAAGAAGTAACAACTTTTTCTTGCTTCAAAAGACTACTTAACTTTACACTACGACACACCCCTGACTCCAGAGATAAAAATCTCCGGTTTGCAGTTTGGATGAGTGTGCGTAGAAATTTTATTGAAAAACAGAAGAAGAAGAAAAAAGTTACATACAGTATCTTAACATCGACGAAAAACATGTGAAAATTATAAAAAACGATGAAAATTGTGTATTTACATATGAAAAGAAAGACTCGCGAAGCAAAAACAATTTTAAGACAGGTCCCAAAAGTTCCCTGAATCTATATACTTGTAGGAGGACAGATTAGGGTCCTAAGAATTGAAATTCTAGAGGGTCTTAGTCCATAAGTCAGAGGTCTTGGTGAAGGAGAGAAATCTGGGTCGGAGTCGGATGAACTGGTTGCGTCCGGTGGCTGTTTTATGAGGTTCTCATTTTCAGTAAGGAAAGATACGAGTTTAGCTATATTTATTCTTGATAATTTATTTGAAAGTAAGTTTTTGCACAAAAGTTGAGCATTTTCTGCACTTGGTTTTTTAAAATAATAAGATAACGTCACGTGACCAGAAGTTGCGTAGTGGAGAGGGTCTCCCTTTTCCGCGCATGCGTAGATATCTGAATGATGAAGCCGGAATCTATAGAGATAGCTGGGAAAAGGACCGTGGCCTGTTAGCAAAGAGGATGGATTCTCTTGAGCATGAAGCTGGGGTTAGAGTGACTTTAGGGAGAATATTAAAAATTGTTCTCCCAGTGTCGCCTGAATCCCAGTCTTGTTGCCATTTATTGAGAGAAAGGTTCCTAAACATTTTTCCAGATGACACTTCGGGACCTTAAGATGGAGGAAAGTAACTTAATCAAACTGTGTTTTGTTCATCTCTTAGAAAATTGGCACGATCTTGTTCATTAATAAAGCATCTTATTTTTGGAGTTAACAACATTATTGGACCTAACTAAACAGCTTAAAATTTCTTGTTATAATTGCAGAGGCTTAAAAAGTTGATTTTGGTTTTAATAAAACCAAAACCAAATTCGTATAGAGCTATTGCGAGTTCATGAATAATCGTTATAATTTATATAATTAATATAAATTTTATGTTTAGTTAATATCTGGTAAGTTGATACTCATCCCTGAAATAATGTCGAGCATCACATTTTGAGTTCTTTTTAATAAATTCATTTCTAATTTTTATATATACAGCTTTTATTTCTATTTTAAACAAGAAATTTTTCTCAGAATACTGAGATATTTCTGCATATCTCTAGGAGATAACTAATTATTATTATTTTTATTTGAAAGATCAACATATGGGGATGGAATAATAAATAAACCTGAAAATCTTGAAAACACATAAGTTCCTTAGAGAGACATAGATGTTCAATTTTACATCTTAACATTCTCTCTAATCATTTACATTTAAATTCAAGTCGCGATCATCGAATTTCTAAATCAAAATATCGGCAATAAATGCTAGAAAATCATAAACATAAATGATTTGATGAATAATATCTGATAGTTCAATTGAGGCCATTTTTCCTTGTTAAAATGAAAGAATAATAAAGAAGTTTGAATGTTCAAATTTTCTCCTATCAGAAATAACTAGCCCTGCAATCAAAGTGAAAAGATTTATTTTTGACAGCACCGATAAAATTGGTGCATTATCTTGAAAGCAATTTTTTATTTGTACGAAGAAGACGAAAAAGATTTTTCAGCAATTGATGACTCACAGATTGGCCCTCTTTAAAAGGCGTCAAAAATGTAATTTAAACTCTTACAAAAACCTTTAACATTTTCCAAGAATTATCAGATTTCTTAGATACATCGTTTGGAAACAAAATTCTGTAGAAGAAAGAGGATATATGTGGAATGGAATTAAAATAAGCGAAAAGTAAAAAATAAACGTTTTTATCAGACGATATTCTCCCCAGTTTTCTTTTGCCTTTCATTCTTTTTTGTTCCAAACGCACATAAATAATGCGTATTACGTCATTAAGTCATCGGTGAAAGATAGGAAGAGTCTAAGAGGCAAGTTGAGGGGGGAAAGGGCAATAAATATAAATCTTCCTGACCAGCGGTTCGTGGAGCCCGCAGATGTTAACAGCTTTGCTTTGTCTCCCTCCAGAAAGTTTTTTCCTCCTTACTGCAAAGCTTTTAAGCCCAAATCTTTGGTTTTCTTTAACAAAAGCTTACTTCATTATTTATGGTATAAAAGTAACCACCCACACCTCAGTAACATTAAATGATAAAAAATATATATACCTAGTGAGTTGTTTAAAAAATTTATGTGCATACTCATGACAGCTCAGTTATAAGCATAAATATAAGTTTTTGAACAAAGTAACGTAAAAATGGAATTTTATCTCTTAAAGCATATCTTCAAAGATGAAAAACAGGAAATTTATTTTGGATGTAGAGGCCGAAGAAAAATAGATGACCTCTTAGGAGGAGTTTTCACTATTTTCAGATGCACGTTTTAACAATAAAATATTTCGTTTTTGAAGTAGGAACAAATCTCGGTTCAAACTTACTAACAATAATTATAATGCATGCGAAACATTTGGAAGACAGAAGAGAAACCATAATTTCCATAAAATATTATTGAAATTTAAATCATTTATTTTTCGGAAATTCTTTTGATCTGACGACTAGAACTATAAGAAGGAATTATATTTCCCTCCTGAACATATTTCTGGATTTGTTTGTATATTATTTTTATTTTATATCCTGTAAGCAAACTTTTTATTCAGCTTGGTTTAAAAATATCTATAAAAATCGATTATAAGAAGTTCTGATAAGAAGAGCAATGATTGCGACTCATACATGTATTTACTCTATTCCTAAATATTTTGAAGTATTTTGGTAGCTGAAAATTTTTAGAAGCTTTATACATAAAAATATATGAAGACTTTAAAATGTCTTCCAGACATTTCAGAACTAATAAAGAAATGATGAAAAACTTTTTATTTGAAACAGTGAAATGCCATATATTTACAGATATGCTTAAAACTGTGTTACTGTTGACTGGATATTATTAAAAATGTAGTCATACATGATTCCAAACCGTTTCCTGAAGCAATAAAAATTTCAGCCTAGAACTTTTGTGGAATTTCATGTCTCCTGACACTATAAAAATTTACATTCCATGCAAACTACAAAAAAATTCATTCAAATTTTGCTTTCTCTTTATATGTATCGCAATCTAAGATATGAAATCTTTTCAAATAAATGTATACTTCTTGCTTAAGGAGAAAACTTGCTTGAAATATTGCGAAATTATTTCTGAAATATTTCTTGAAATAAAATGTTCTAACCAAATGATTTCCAAATCCTCACATGGGTATTAGGCTTCCTAAGCTAAGAGATTTAGAAATTCAAATACCTAGACATGTATATTTTTAATCCTGATTGTATGACACAGTAAGCTTTAGGGGTTTAGATTTATTTTATTTCAGATAAAAGCCTTAAAGGTAACTGAGGTTAAATATATGCAGGCGATTTTTGACTTTTAAATCAATTTCTTCTAATGTCTTAGTTTCGGTTTTTTGAATTATACATTCTGAAATTGGATGCATGCTTCATTATAAAAGAATTAGCCATTAGAAAACTGATGAGTTATAAAAAGATGTAAACAAAAAGATGCAGTTTACGAAGATGAATGCAATACACGAAAAATAAAATAACTGCACTTATTACTCAAGACAGAGAAATATAGAAATTATAATTACTAATATAATAGCCCAGATCTGTCTCTCGGTAACGCTCTGACGTCACCAACAATAAAACTCACGCCATAGCACTGCAAGACGTTAAACAGCATTATTTCATTTTTAGAGAACCTAAATTTCAGTAATTTTAAATTTAAAAGAGTAATTGTCGTTCTAATTTCAAATTTAATAGCTCTAAAATAGTGAAATAAAATTTTCCATCTATTGATATAAAATTTTTCTCGCTGTGATCAACAGTTCCCAAGAAATTGTAAATTAAATCAATCATATATTTCAAATTAATTTCCGTTTTTTGATAGAAAGTAGTAAATTACGTCAGTGGTATATCATGCGCGTTTGTTTCTTGAATAAAGAAATATGAAAATAATATGTAAACAAAAAAATATTTCCTGTCATAAAACATGTTTATTTATTTGTTTTCAATCAATGTTACACATTTCTCTCGCATATATGTCTATTTAAACACGTCAAATTTGACGGGAAATGTCTCGAATGAAGAGGCTATTTGCACCTGTCATACCATGATGGGTGATTTTCTAGTTATAATATACTTCCTCTTTCTTCCTGAAAGACTAAGACTAAAATATCGTCGCTTAATATGTAATAGCATATATCTAATTTTTTTAAAATTTTGAAGAGGAAGGAAATACTCAATTTTTCGAAAACCCAAAACGAATATTTTTGAATTTTCTTAACATCCGATATAAAAAAGAGACTGTATGTTCAAACCAGATGTGAAAAAAGATCAGAAATATTCAGAAGCGAATATTTTTGAATTTTCTGAACATCAGATATAAACATGAGACCTTATGTTCCGACCAGATGTGGAAAAAGATCAGAAATATTCAGAAACGAATATTTTTAAAATTTTCTTAACATCAGATATAAACATGAGACCGTATATTCTGACCAGATGTGGAAAAAGATCTGAAATATTCAGAAACGAATATTTCTGAATTTTCTTAACGTCAGATATAAACATGTGACCTTATGTTCCAACCAGATGTGAAAAAATTAGAAACATTCGTTTTTGGTTGCAAAAAAATGAGTATTTCCTTATTCTTTAAAATTTCAAAAAATTTATGTATTGCATGTTAAGCGACCATATCACTTTTTTTCCTGTGCGACTAAACCCGAATGTTCAGAGATTAATAGTTTATGTGAACCAAGCCAGTAGGAAAAGGGATTTTAACTTTCCTTGAAACAAATATGTAGTTCCCTGTTTAAACTACTATTCTAAAATATATTTGTTTTTGTAATTTCTAACTTTCAAATGAAAGTGGATTCTAACATTTTTGTCTTGTTTCAATAACCGCCGACAAAACTGGAATGGCCGTGTAAAAGTTGCTTTACAGCACACGTTGTTCTTTTGCTGAAAAGTTCTTTATTCAGCCGCACTGTCCAGACAGTATAAAGAGACATAATGCAGACGATTAATTCAAACAGTATAAAGAGACATAATGCAGACGATTAATTCAAAC
>BGPR01015127.1:0-11365 GCA_013235015.1 Araneus ventricosus
TTAAGTCCTTAAAACTAATAATCGTTAGACACCGAGTTTGGAAACCTCCCAAATAGACAAACTATTTTTTACCGTCGAATTATAAACACATGCAATTCTGCATACGGCGGTTGATTTTTTTGAGCGACAGAGATTGATTTTTTGGGGTCTCTCCAGGCATAACTGAAAATAAAGCAACAAGTTGGAGTTTTTTCAGAATGTGCGAAATTAAGCGGTGAAAGATGAAAGAGAATTGTTAATTTCTGAAGCTTGACTGCACTCCAAAGAACAAGGGAAAAGAATCATCATCAGGAAGGTGAAAAATACTTTACATTACGTCACCAGAACTGTGGAAGGTTTCAATTCATGATTAAGTGTCACATGTCAAATACATCACGTCAATTTAATTTTGCATTCCATCGAGTTTGGATCTTGTTGGAGGAAAAAGGACACGATGCCATAGAACAGCAGAACATGTTTCTAGATGTTATATGGTTATGCTAGGGTGACTGTTAGATATTTTTGTCATGTGAACTGAATCCATTAAATGTCTGAAATAGCAGTTTTAAGAATTACACGATACAGAACAATATTGAGAATAAGCCCAGTTTTTAAAAATATATCGATTAATTAAATATTAATTTTTTATAGCCTCATAATGATTTCGAATAAAAAATAATGCAAGTCCTCAATTTTTTAAAATGAATTCTTTTTCCATTTATGATTCAAATCTTAAATTTTTCAAATAGATCCTTTTTGATTTAGAGATATAGACATTATAGGCATAGGAAAACACTGAAAGTTTTCCAGGATTAATGTAATGTAAAACCTTTTAGATAATATTAATCTTGCATTGCGGAATCGTGCTTATTTTTATCACTTACAATTTGGCCTTTTTTAATTAAGTTTTGTGATGATTTGACAATTAGTTAATTAAATAATATATTTTTGCTTTGAAGCTCTAAAGTTCTACATTATAGAAATTTTAATAAAACCATTATTTCAATTAAATAATTTAAAATTAAAATTAACTTTTATCCATATATAAACTACACTAATTTATATCGAAATATATAATTGGTTTTTTAAAAATAAAAAATTCGCAGTGTAGAGTTAAAAATAATAAATTAAAATAAAAAAATTGTTTTTTAAACCCACTTTTATTAGTGTACTAAACAGCAACTGTTTTTATTTTAGTTATTTTAAACTTTTTAAATTTTGAGATATATTGTTTCTCTGGCTCAGCACCAGGTGGCGCCACTGATAAAGAATCAAAATTTAATTTAATTTGATTAATGATTAACTGATTATTAAGATTTAAAAATGGTAAAATAATGTGGTATCATCAAAATACATTTATGAAGTTTCAATCCCCCAGCAAATCAGAAAATCAGTGAAAAATCGTTCACAAAATTCTGTCTTTACTAACGTGAAGCATAAATTAAAATAAAAGTGTTTAATTACTTTGAAATCCTTTTTCAGATTATCTTTCTCAAATTAAAATAAGTTTCGTCAATTTGCTTTTTATTTCTGTCAGTCTGAGAATTATCAGTATGAATATTTGTTATACAACTTGAGATAAAAACTTGCTTAGAACAGTGGTTTTTAGAAAACTTGAATGATTACGATATGCTGGCCTCGCATTAAGAAATTTCACACACATTTTAATTTTCACACTTTCCTTCTACTTAAGTCACGTGACATATTATCAGCCAATAGTGTTTTTAATTTTCGAATCGACTCTTTCATTAATCAATGACTTAACTGTATCACATCATTACAGTAAATCTTGCTGAATATTAGAATTTTATCAGACTTTGTCTTTGACGTGTCCATTTTGTTACTATGAATGATATTTAATTATTTGTTGTTACTCAATGAAAATGTCTTGATATCTTGCAAGAAATTTTTCAGTGGAGTAACAACAGCCCAAAACTACCAATTTGAGATTAAATTATTTTGGAGACTTATGGTTAGTAATTTTAGCTTAAAACAAGCGAAAGTGATTTCGAGGGGAAATCATTTCCATTTGTATTCAATTCCATCCATAAGTATATAAGAAATTGTATACTTACGGAACTATATACGTAAGTATACGTATACGTAAGTATACGTATACGTAAGTATACAATTTCTTGTATACTTACATAAAATGGCGAGTTTCGTTAGCTTCGAAGTATAGTGAAGAGAATCGAGTATGCATTTTAGATAACTTCTTTTAGGCCAAAATTTGCTGTAGTTTTACAATTTTAGTGGAGAAACCGCATACCAAGTTTTATTTATCTTGCTTTTTGTGTTTTAAAGTTATTGTGTTCACTTACAGCCAAACTTACAGTCCACCCGTTAACAGATTTACTGCAAAATTAGAAAATAATTTCCATTTGTATTCAATTCCTTCTATAAGTATACAATTTCTTGTATAGTTACATAAAATGGCGAGTTTCGTTAGCTTCAAAGTATAGTGAAGAGAATCGAGTATGCATTTTAGATTACTTCTTTTAGATCAAATGGGTCCAAAACTTTCTGTAGTTATACAATTTTGGTGGAGAAACCACATACCAAGTTTTATTTATCTTGCTTTTTCTGTTTTAAAGTTATAGTGTTCACTTACAGCCAAACTTGCAGTCTACCCGTTAACAGATTTACTGCAAAATTAGACACAAATTGCAATTTTGGGTGAAGATCATGTACTAAAATTCACCTATCTAGCTTGTTAAATTTTTGAAATATTACGTTCGCATAAGCACGAATTGACAGTCAGTCAACTAGTTGACAGATATAGTCCAAAATCTAATACAGATCTATAATTCTGATAATAAAACCTCATGCCAAATTTCGTTTATTTGGCTTGTTACATTTTGCGTTGCGTTCGTCCAACCGTGTTCACAATTCTACAGCCAGACAGACACCTCCCGTAGACGAATTGCAACCAATATACTAGTAGTTCTGTGAACAGTAGACCTCGCCCCCCCAAAAAAAAATTTTTTTTTTAAATCTAAGATTTTCTCTTCATCACATTTTTTAAAAAGCTTAGCAAATGTTATTCATTGTGAAGACAACATTGTTTAGCATAGGGACAAGGGACATCTTAATTAACTGTCAAGAATATACACTGGTGTACAAAAGTTGAGCACAATTCTTAAGGTGCGAATTTGGAGTCAATATGGGTAAAATGGTTCGCAATCTTCTGAATTAGCAAAGCATCTCTATTTCTTTTACTTCGCTTTTCTTTAAGTGGCCTATCAAAATATTTTGAAAAAGATGGCAACAAAAATTCACAGAGAAAAATTCAATCCTTAAATAAGTTATTAGAAAAAACATCGAGCAAATTTCACTATTAAATAGGCATCAAATTAAAATATTTTTTCCAACTCACTTCGTTAGAAATAAGAAGATGGAATTCAAAATAACTTGGCGATAAATATTACAATTTGGCACAAATACTTATATAAGCGAAAAGCTTTCGTTGTTATGCAGATCAGACGATTTATAAGATAGGCGAAATTATCTTGGCGAGAAGCGTCTGATAATTCCATTTAGGCTTAACAATTACAATCGAATTTTGAAAGTTCTTAAAATTGCCGACTACGGCTCGTAAGGTATAAAGGAAATTATTTAGATGGTGAATGAGTTTAAATATAAATTTAGAACTAAAAGATAGCCAAAGATTATAAAAATACATAACACTTATTTAGCGGAATGCGGATAACGATACAAAGCGAACTGTGTTTAGTTACAACTCTGATGTCATAATCTTAATGTTGCCACTCGCTTTTTTATTACCAATTAAATTTATTTATATGATAATTATATATAATTAAAATAACTATTTTATTATGGAATTAAAATAAATTGAAATAATATATATATATATACCATTTTCTATTGCTTCAAGAAATATTTCTGCCAAATTTTAAGGAAATCGAATAACGCATTTGGTCGCGTAACAAACGTACAGACAGACAAATGCCAAATGCTGGAGTTAAAACGTAGACCTTGCTTCGCTCGTTCAATAATATGAATCTAAAGTTTGGTGCAAGAACCTCACACCAAATGTTTTCTGTTTACAACGTTGTGTTTTTTTAAGATATTGTGTTCACAGACTAATAGAGTCGCTAGACCGAAAATGGGTTATTCGGCATTTTAACCTATGCATGTTACACTTTGTTAGAAAGCTCTCGTCATTTGCAGTCTCTTTGACCCTCTTTCATTACTGGAGCTCCATCTGTAATGAAAATAGAGGCCGAAATATTTGTTTCCTTATATCTCCGGTCCAAAGCATATACCTTTGTCTTCAGGCTTGCCGACTGGGATTTTTTTATTTTTATTTTAAGAGAAAGGTAAAAAAAAGGCTATTATCTTCGGGAAGAAAGTTAAAATTTCGATTAATTTTAATGAATTAAAAATGTAATGCAAATTTTGAAAATCCCTTTCTTAGAGAGCACTTACTATCCAAGAAATAACTACGCGCCGAATTTTATATCGCTAGGTCCAACGGTCTACCATGTAGAGTGTTGCATTCCGTGCGTTACGCATCACTTTGCACTCTGTACGATTTTTGCATCACGTAATTTACAGGGTATTTTGGAGGGAAAGAGACCCACAGTGTAACCTACATAGTGTGCTCTACTTTCAAGTAGCCCATTTACATTGTAGGCCTGAATAAGCGACTAGTGATATTCATCTGAGATGTTTAATTGACAGATATCTGGTGTTACTTCGAATTACTGCACAACGTCAGTTCTTGTATTTTTCTTTATTATTGAACTTACTAGAAATCAAGTGTAATTATTTTTCGAAAGCTAGTATTATACAATTGTACAGGAAATAAGCTGAAATAGTACTTAGATCTTCTGCATTGCTCTTAAGACATTCACGAAAAATTTTACTCGGGAGAATACAGCAAGAGCATAATATTCCGAGGCTAGAAAATAAATTACGTAAAAATTTTAGCGACAAAATTTTTTACGTTTTTTCGTATGTCGCTAGCAGAAAAAAAGCACTTATTAATATCATAGGTGGGCTTCTCTTCCTGACGAGCGGCTAGCCATGATATTTTTCAAATTATTAAATTTTTGTCTTTTGCTACTTGAATGTTTTTGATTTTTTTTTTTTTTTTTGTCTTTTGTTTCTCGTGTTTTGATATATTGCTTTTTTGTTGAGGCAGCTTTTGCACGAATACAGAAATAGCTTTCTCTCTTTTTAATACGGTTTTTCTTGTACTTGTGTAGTAATTTAATTTTTGCATTTTCCAAAAATATTTGTTTTTGTTGTTTTGTATGTTCGTTATGTCGTTATATATATATATATATATATAACGATGATATTTTGTTAGGGTTAGCGTATGGATTTTTCATTCTAATTTCTTTCATTTTAGGGTAAATTCCCCTTTCTGTTTTTTCAACAATTTTAGTAACAGGGATGGTTTGTACAACAAAATACATTTAACTTGGCTAATGCTCTTCCAAAGTAGAGTAACTAATTTTATTGTTGGAAATTCCATATTTTTGGTTTGACTTTTTCAATAGTTGTAAGAGTTATACAGTTTATGGATTTGTTTTACATGTGCTCTTTGTATTTTTTTCACTTTTGTTTATAGGATTATAATTTAAATTTTGTTTAATCAATAAATTTTTAGATTTTTATATATAACTGATATTTCATTAGATGTAGTGTTGAGCACACATCTTAATAAAGAGGCAGTTGTTGAAGTCCAAATCAGTTCATTTAATTCACTTTATAGGTTTCAGATCATTTTAAGTACTTGGAAACGGTATCAAGCCACGATTAAAAAATATAGACGCAAAGCGCGTAGTCACCGGAAGTTCAGAAGATTTCCTCGTTTTTGAACATAAAACTGTAGTTTCACCGAGTTTTGTTCCTAAGTTAATTCAAATAAGTTATTATTATGCTTGGATAAGCGATAAGCACTACTATTTCGTTAGTATTACTCTTTGGACTGTTCATTCATGTACTTGTATTGTAATTCCTTAGTCTCTAGCCTAGCCTTACAGTAGTTCTTTGTTAACCTCTGCACTTGGGGCATTACGGACCAGGGCAAAACAACACCCGGTTCTGTTTTACCCGAGTATAATTTGACTATTGCCGGAGTAGAAAGTGCTGACGAAGATGCATTGTGAGATTTGTTGTTAACTTTACTTTTCCTTTGCTTAATTTTTAACTACCGATATAATGTCTGAAGTAACTTTATTCAGATTTCTTATTATAACTTATATTATGTTGAATTGTCATAAGAAAACAATCCTTTTTTTATATTAAAGAATTTTCAAAGAGTACATAAAACCGGGTTCCCTTTTGCCCCAACTCCGGGAGACAATTTGACAAATTTTACTAATCGTGAATAATAATTTATGTACTGATCATAGATTAGTTTTTAAATTCATTATGTGTGACAAAATAAATAAATTTTATAGCGTTGTATTTTCAAACTTTTCTGAGTTATTATTTACCATTTTACAGCCCTCCAAACCTTAAGTATTTCGTTTTGCCCCGAGTTCCCCTATATATAACACAATGAATCAAAATACAGGGTGGGTCCAGCTAGCGATACTATTAAAAGCTTTGCCTTTTGAAATTGAAGAGGGTAAGTTCATCTCAAGCCAAAGGATGGAAACTTAAATTTGACGTGAAAAACCGACAGTTCGTCTTTCTCACACAACTCGCTTACATGCTGATTACTCTTGCGTAAATCCCAATAACCCCAGCAATATTCAATAACTCAATGAGGATATTGATGCTGGCCGTTGACAATAGTACATGAACTGGTGTGATGCAAAATATTGTCCAGAAAGAGAGTCTTTGAAGAAATGGAAACGGAAGCTCTATACGAGAAATAATCCTCAAACTGTGCAGTTTATACTTCTCATAATATTGAAATTTATTGCATAGAAAAATTAGCTGAAACGTTGGAAAAACATACAAGTCACTCCACGTTTAAATGTTAGCGCAACTTTTGGCCTACCGTGTATTTTGTAAGTCAGCTTCCTATGCCTAATCTAGTGTTCCATTGAAAGCAATTATTTATTATTATTTGGGAGGAGGCTTTTAGGCCACCACCCGTTTTCGGGAAATAACAGCTGCATTCTGTCCGTCTTCAAGAAATGGGAAAGTACCTCCTCCCGTTTGTTATCGTAACTTATATCAGCTGTTAAGGAGAATCTCCTTCGATCTAGGTTAGCAGGAGTCAGCGTTTCTTTGTCAAGAACAAAATTCTTCTTACACGTTGGGTGCAAGATCAAAACAAAGAATTAAACATAGTTTAAGCTGAAAATAATTATGCCTTGCAAACAAAATTTACGCAAGAAAACAGTAATAACTCTCATTACCGCACAACCACAACAATAACAAAATAACACTGCTGGCAGTAAAGTAAATACATTCTTGAAAAATTACGAATTTCTTTGGTGTTGTCATGTGTAAAAATTCGCTTTTACGTATTTTATCGCAAATGGTAAATTCTGTTTTGCAAAATAATAGAAAATAAATTTTATGAAAACTGTTCATGCGTCTTTCGAATTTATAAGCTAGAATTTTTCAAAACATAGCTTTTACAATTTCCGTCACAAACAATAATAAGTAAATGAAATTTCCGAAATTAACAGCATTGTTAAATTGTAATTAATTATTAAACATGATTTGTTTTATTTTGTTTTGAACGCATAGAGAAAATGTAGAAACTTTTATAGAACAAATCTAATAATATACTGTTTTAAAAAAATAAAGTTTAATTCTTTTTTAGTAAATCTTTGTTTCTTAGGTCCTTATTAGCAAAATTACATCTATTTCTGACCTATAGCTTATGTAAGTGCGAAACTTCGTCAGTTAAAACGTGTTCTCGGCAAATAAATATTAATTATATGAAGGAAATAATTAATAACCGAATTATGATAATTTGTAAAATTACTCGATTTATAAAATTAGCCTATTCAATTTACGTTAAAACACGTTACGTTTATTTAATATTTAAGTTAAAAGAAAAACTTGTTGGGCCCAAGTACTAATTGTGCCCGATGCTGCTGAACTACGTTCATTAGATGAGTATGGTGCATAGTTGTTAGCATACTGTCCCTGGAAATCCTGTACTGTCAGTATATTGATTGTATTGTCAACATACTTTTTTTCAACTAATACAATGCTTACAGGATGAATAATATATCAGTGGATAAGATTTTTTTTACCTACTTCTGGCATAAGAGACTCAATTTACGTTAAAACCCATTGTTTGATTGGGTGGGTTGGGTATGTAATGGTTTCTCATGTGTGTGATTTTATATCCAAATTCAATAATGATTCAGTTTGTCGTTTTATGATTTATTAACACACACACACATACACCACTACGACATAAATATATAAGATAGAAATCCCATGGCTTGGAGCTGACTAAATTCTGCTCGAGGGGGAAAAAATCAAAAGGAATCTCAAGGTGGGTATAGTGACTTTTCCGTACATATACGTTTCCGTACAAGTCATAAAACTGTCCATCAGCTCTCTTTTGACAGACGGTTTTGCAGCTGATAAAAGCAAGTTTCGGTAGTGGTTGCAACACTTTAAACATTATCTTTAATCGTGACATTTGGCGAAATTTGACATTCGAAAATCATGGGATGATATTTCTTCTCATATATAATACTAGTAGGATGCCAGGCGTTGCTCGGTCTTCTTAGCATCAAAACTTTACGGGTGACTAGAAACGGAACTATGTTATATAGAAACATGCTATTTATATAAGACTGAAAAAAAATGAATTTAATGGGAATTGAAATTTATGCGAAAATGTTTTACCTTTTTCAACGTCTTCTTTTGAAATAAAACATTTTAATATTAAGTATTTTGGTCTAAATTCCTGCGCATGGCCAAATTTAAGGGTAAAAATTTATATTTGGATAATATTGTAATCGTAGTAAATATTGGATGAAATAACTTTTTTTTGTTTCAAATATTATTCTTGAAAAACTAAATAAAATATCTTGAAAAAGATACTAATTTTCCCAAAAACAATATCAAGACAATTATTTAAAAAAATTATTAAAAAATCATTTAAATAAGATGCCAGCATTTTTCCAAATGTTGAATTTTGCAAGCAATTAAAGTTTTTTTTTCTTTTTCATTTTTTCTTAGTCGAAATGTCTATAAAGAAAAAAACCCAAATTATAAAGACTGCGACTTATTAAATGGTACAGAATGAATAACAAGTGAGATAAATATATAAATACATATTTTACCTAATTCATCATTTGCTGCAATGAATGTCTGTGAAAGATATTAGATAAATTCAAGTTAAATTTTCTTCTCGATGCATCATTGAATGATAAACGAAATATATTGATGGCAGTAAAAAATATAAAAAATAGTAACCAAAAATTTGAATTGTACAATAATGCACGCACGTAGTGTATGTTTTTAATGAATTAAAAATATATATAAAATCATTGAGTTTGAGGAAGTGAAGAAAGTTAAGACTTCAGAATGCAAAGAAAATGCAATTTTCATTTATGTTCGATAAATCAAAATTACAGTAATTAAAAATAGAATAAACTGCATTTTTATTTTTTTTTTACTTTGTTTAATATTTAGTTTGATCTTTAAGTATTTTATTCTTAGGTATTTTAAATAAAAAAAAATTATATTTAAACAAGGAAATACTTTTCCTTGTCTGATGAATTTTTATAAGGCATTATTATAGAAAGTTATAAGGTAAGTTTTATGAGGGATCATTTTTAGTTTTAGCAGCTTTGCACTTGATCTTTTCATTTTCTTTATGAAAGTCCCTAACGTAGTTAAGTAACTGCCCATGTCATCTAATTGGACGTTTATTGACATCAACTTCCCTTTTTTATTCATCACTAACCGCCTTCGACTACCAGCTTGCTTACTGGGAATATGGTTTAAATTGAATCTTGCAACATTTTATATTCATGGTTCACTTAACAACGTAATTTTAAACTTCAGATTGTGGTATATTGTATGGTAGATATTTAATCCATGCTTGGCCTTGTACTTGTTCTGTTCATTGTCTACATAAATGTCCCTAATGGAGTTAGATAACTGACGATGTCATGTACCATCTAATTGCACGTTGTTCGGAAATATCTTCACTTTCTTATTCTTGTTGTCGTCATCTGACCGTGGTTCAAAATTACGAGGTCCGTCCCAAAATAGCCCTCGTGTTGATTCATAACGGGACGTTAATATAACTAAACTTATTCGTGTTGTAAAATATGAATATGATTTCAACATTAAAAAGAGTAGCACATTTTATGTCCAGCGGCCTGTAACCTGTATTAAAACATGCTGAAAATAGAATGAAAGTATAGCAACCAAAATTTCATTCAGCTAAAAATTTCATATCTCAGCTTACAGATTCCATAAAAATTTTGATGAAATAAAATATGAAATAAAAATGTATTATGATAGTATTGTACTGCAATTTAATTGATATAATTGAAAAGGTATTTTTTTGAAATTTCAGATGACATAAAAATGACTTTTCTTCTGCAATACTTTCGGAACTTATTAAAGAAAAACGCCAAAATATCGCTTAATTTTTAATTAAATTTCTAATTAAAATTTCAAAAGAAAGGGTTCCGAGGTGCACATTTCCACCCTCCATAGTATGTTTCTCCCAAATTTCATAATTCTAGGTCTGGCAATCTGCCTTGTAGAGTCTCGAGACACATACAGATATACAGAAACACATACATACCTCATTCTACTTTTTTATTAGTAGAGATTTCATTATGCAAAATGTGCATTTGATTTCATCATAAAAATGACGCGGCTCATTTTACATCCAGAAGCATAGCTAAATTAAAATATATAAATAAGTAATTAAACATTAAGAACCGTGACCTTTGAGGTTACTGAATATATTTACTAAAATGCTTATTATCTTAGAGGATCTGTTTAATACTTCACAGGAAAATTAATGAAACGAAAAAGTAAAATCCATTTGAATAACATCTTAGCCTTCAATAATAGAAAAAGAAACAAGATTATTAAATATTTTTATTAAAAATGGTTATTATGGTTTGAATTTCAATGCAACAAGGAAATGTATTGTTGAAAATTATGTATAAAAATATATTTAGAAATTTATTAAAATAAGGGGAAAAAATTTTACTACCACTAACTAGAATCATTAACAAGATAATTTTTTTTTGAATTTCAAATGATTCAAATGTATGTGATAATATTTACGGAAGTTATGAAGGAAAAACGCCACAATTTTGCTTAATCTTTAATTAATTAATATTTCAAAATGCCTTTGTGTGGTGCATCTTCCCATTTTTGAGAGTATATCTGTGCGAAAATTGATAGCTCTAGGTTTGACAATTTGTCATGTAGAACACACACACACACACAC
>BGPR01015127.1:21365-37449 GCA_013235015.1 Araneus ventricosus
TGGAGCTAAAATATTCGTCAGAGATCTTGTCAAATTTTATTAAAATATTCAATGTTTATCTTAGTACAATATATCTTTCCAGAAAAGTCACAGTTTCATTACCTTTTTTATCAATATATATAAAAAAAGTCAAACTACCCCACTAGTGGGGTAAAACGGAAACACATGTTAACGTTATGGGAAATTAGGAAAACACGATTTTCAGTGGAAAAGTTGTGATCGTTTTTATTTTATATGGCAATTTAAGAATATTAGTTACAAAATTCACATGTAAAGCAGTTGTCTTCTTCCTCCGCGCCACTGTAGCTTTTGTGGGCACAGCTAAGACAGTTTTTGCATTAGATTAACCATTCTTTTTTATTTAAATTAGAAAATTTATCATTAAAATATAAAAAAAATCCACATATGATGCGTTTTTATCGTCTTCAGCGGAAGAATCATCAACACTGACTGCCCCGGTCCTACTCCACTTCGAGTACCCGGTTTTAACCCGAGTGCAGAGGTTTTAAAAAACGAGATAAAACAGCGCAATTATTGGAGTAAATCCTTACTGTTTGATAGGGTATAAATCCTAAGAAACCTATAATAAGCGTGGCTAAAAATGGTTTTTGAAAGTGTGATGATTTTTAAGTAAGGTCTAGCTGTGTGGCTCGGCGTTGCACGGGCTATCACGAATAATAGGATATTCCCAGGCGGAGAGAAGTGAGGTCACGTGAGACCTTGGGATCCATATATTTTCATATGCCCCGCCTCCGTTTTTCTCTACAATCAACAAATAGTGACACTTACTTTCCATAACAAACGTTACAAAGTTAAACACTTTAATACAAAAAAAAGAAAGAAAAAAGCATGAAAACGATTTTTTCCATTGTTGATAAATCCAAACACAGAAGCTCGCTCAAAAAGAAATAGCAACTTCCATTAAATAAATTTAAAAAAATGCAACACCGGATGCGAAAACTAATAATAGGGGAAAAAAGAATCCGCCGTGAATGAATTCACCATGCTGCCAATAGATGGCAGCACGTCAATTCATTCATTTTGACGTTTTTAATTAATATCTTTTTAACTAATTACAATTTCGGAATTTAAATAGTCGAAATGGATTCCTTGGATTATTTTCCATCTTTTGGTACTTACGGCTAATTTCAGGATTCAGTGGTTCGTGAGAAGATAGAAGAACATAGACACATATGTTTGTTTACCTTCGAATTTTAATAGGATAGATAGTTTAAAATCAAGCGATCATTAGAGAGTTTTCGTCTTAAAACAAATAAGCTTTCACAGAAGCAGTGAATTCAATAGCTGCAGCACGCCACTATGACTGTTCCTTTTTCTTGACTAGTAGAGTGTAATTCAGTATCTGTCTGCTAGAAAGAAGAACTAATATTGCCAGAATCAAGGGTGCCCGGTTTTACCCAACTCTCCCCTATATGGTTGCAACATAATTTGTTTATTTTACAGTCAAAATATTTAATAGAATTGAAGTTATGATATCGGTCGGCAACTCTCACATATTCCGTTTTGGAGAGATCCCTTGAACGACGCACTCAAGAGTCTTTACCGAGTTAAGTTAAAAAGTTTTTACTTTTAATTAATACTCATCTGTTTATTTCATTTTCCTATTTCTCAGTTGGAAAAGATTTGTGAGTGAAAAATGTTCAAGAAACACTAATCTAATAATAAGGATGAGATTGAAAAAAACCCAAAAAGGCTTAAAATAGAAATCTGAAAATTTTACTCGTGAACGAGGGATAAATTATTAAAGAACACTTAAAAATTACATATGACAAAAAAGGAATACCAAATTAACAATGAAATACTAATCATACTAACAACTGTTATTTGGTCAACTAATTTGTAGCTAGAATAATAGTAAAAAATGAAAAAAAAACAACATACTTTTAAAAACAAGATTTTCAATGTAAATGAATTTTTTTTAAATTTATGACAGTAAGCAATTAGTTACATTCTACTTGGTTTTCAACAAATTTTTCACTTTAAAATGCAGATTATTTTGAAAAAAAAAATTTCAATCACAAGGGTCTTTTTTCTTAGCATTTCTTGCAAAAAGATGCGCGGATATTTCTTAATTTTTTTAAGAACACGGATTCCAAGATCATTGTAAGAAAAAAAGGTGGCAAAGAGGACATGAAAAAAGAAAAAGAGGAATTTTCTGTGAAAAAGTGGAAATTTTTCATTTCAAGAAAATCAAAAAAGCGGAAATTCGCCAAAAAGCGGAAAAATTTCATCCCTGTAATAAGATCCGAGGCAGAAAATAGGCCACACGTGAAATATTTTAAATGTCTTCCAAAAGTGTCAGAAACATTTTGAATCTGTAGAGATAATTAGAATATATTCATTTCCTTAAATCAGGGTTTCTGAAGAGAGGATCGCAGTTCCGAGTAAGGACCAAATAAACTTCCATAGTGTCATCTTTGATCAAATTCTTCAAAACCCCTCAGGAAGTAAGTTGGTAAAACACCATCCTGAACTGCATCGTTCTAGTTCGCGAACATTTGCTGAGCAACTATTATAGATCAAGTTTCTTTTTTTATCTATCATTTAATAAATGCTCCGCTTTCTCATCTGTTTTCGAATTCAGGGATCGAAATGCATTTTCGAATGAACATTTAGGTCAATTGTTTCCCGAGCCAAGAATGTAAACAAGTTGATAAACAAATCCCTTTTGGTTTATAAAGTAAAAAAGAAGCTTTTTTTTCTCATAAGTTGCATCTTTGTGAAGCATTTTCTGCTTTAAAATCTGAAGGAGAAGATTGTTTAGAGCAGGTTTTCATCCTCAAATATGTTAATAATTGCACTCAGAAAAATTATTAAAAAAAATTGTCTTCCGCGTATGAAATACTTCGCTAATGTGGCATTCTGTACGATTTTTACCATTTAAAATTATCAGCGTTGAAGAAACTTTGGACTTGCTTGCAAAACATTTTTATGACAAAATTAGTCACATTTTGTACACGAGATCACGGTTGTTTGGAATTGACTTCAGTCATCTGCTTGGTATCCAAAAATCGAGTTGTGCCACATTAGCAGAAAATAATCGACAATAATTTATTATGAAATATTTGTCTGGTAACTCCTTTCTATCAAATTCATTGGTTCGCGCATTTTTGTGTGTATATGTCTAAAAGAAACTATGGAGACAAGTTAAAAAAGGTTTTAAATCGTTAAAGCCTAAATTAAAAATTCTTTTAAATCATGTCTAAAACTAATCGTTAAAAATAATGTTGTTTTATGTTAAAATTTAAGAAAGATTTCTGAGAAGAAAAGTAAAATTAATTTTTTTTCCTTTTTGAAAATTATGGTAAAATTGGTAAAAAAATTATTTCACAAACTTTTCTATAGATACATACTAAAAGACTTTAAATTTTGTAAAACATCCAAAAATAAGACTATTTTCGGATTCCCTGCATTACCTCGAAAATAAATCAAAGAGAAAAGCAAAATTTTTCAAAATGACGACATTTTGATTACAAAATATGGCTAATGGTTGGTATACGCCTATTGAAAATTGTTTAAGAATTTGGGAATACAAATTGACTTTTTTAAATCAAAAAGAAACAATGGAATGCGTCTGGTTTAGCCACGGAAGCGAAATGTAACTGTCCTATAAACAGGATGCTGGGCGTTAAAGAATTATTTATGTTTATGGTTTTCGAACAGATTTTCTGACGTTTTGCAGAAGAAGAAGACGTCGCAGTAAAGAGTCAAACGTCCCTACGTATATCATTTAACATCCAGTTACACGTTACCTTGCGCTGTGACGTCAAAACCACTTTTCTCCTGCAAGATGCACAATGGATTTGAAAATTAAGTTGGCGCGGCGTGCTTGACGAGTGTCAGGTTATCATGAATTGGCTCCAGTGTTATGCTCCAGTGAAGATGCCACGTGACATTAAGTAGTTCAATTCTGCTTACTGATTCAATGGGGTAATTTAAAAAAATTAATATAACAGAAGTTCTGAAATTTAATATTCTTAATATTTAAATTCTGTTATGAAATTTAACATGCTTAGTATCTAATTTTTTGAATTAAAATCTTCATTTTAATAATGAATCTTCATTTTAATTAAGTTTATGGAAACAGATTACAATTTTGTAATGCCAGTTAACAAATCGTATACAATGCATAGTGGCATACATCATGTTCATGTATTTAAATTCGGTTCGGAAATATTGTAGAAACTGGTTTTGGAAAACACAGCCAAAAAGAAATGAGAAAAACGTTTGGCGAAAAGAGAACGAAGATCGATAGGCAAGATAAAATTAACTACAAAAATTTTATGCGAAATTTAATAGGAAGTGAACATCTTATTTATCAATTCTTAGAGTAGTACAAAATAAGTGAAGGTCGAATTTCAACGAGTAAAAAAGTAGAAGAATTTTACTTGGCATTTAAAATGCTTTAATTAATTTAAAGTCAAGACAATGCAAATTTTTACTTAGTGTGATGGAAAATGAAAAGAAAAACACTTTGGTGAAATGATTTGTTTCTAAGAACTATTATTTTCAGAAAGAAACAATGTCGCCTATTCTTTAATTCACGAGCTTCCCTTTCTTTCCCATGACCTTTTCTTTATGAAAAGTATAAAATTATACATTTTTCGAAAGTGAATAGGCACAATAAATGAATTTGAAAAAATATGAAGTAAAAATGAGAAAGCTGTACATAATTTGATCCGACGCTTGATGCAGATAAATTCATGTATAAAAACCACATTTCAATAACTCACCATTGATGAAAAGAATAAATCAAAGCAACTCTTCTTTATATGCTGTTTGGATAAAATTGTGGTCAGTTAACGTCATTGAGTGGCTTATCACCAATGGACTTGTGGTTTATTAGAAAACAAAAAACTTCCAGAAAATCTTCAGAATTATTTCATTCGACACTTTATTCGTTTTTTTTTAATGTCTTGGTTCTTACAAAAAAACGCTTAGTGTGACATAATATAAATGAAGAAATACTTAACAAACCATGCATTTTATACGTGATAGATTCTCACTGTGACGAGTCAGTGTTTCTTGATTAATTGTGGATAATATTAAACATTTAAATACGTAACAACAAAAAGAGTACAAACATTTTTTTTTTAAATGCTAGCTTGTTACGAAGTGAAACAGCAAAAATCTCTGTCAACTTACAGAAAGAACAACTTTGTTAAGACGTGAAAAATCTGTTAAACTCTTGTCATAACGAAGTGGAATTTTAATAATTTTATTTTTTATAAAGAGTTTAAGGGGTAAAAACTATTAAAATCTAAATAGTATGTATAATCATATGGTGGCTTAATTCAGTGCTTAACTCTTTCAAGTACAATACATTTGGCTGAAAAAGGATCTTAAATGAACAAGACTTATTATTTACAACTACAAGACTAATTATTTACTGAAATGGTGGTACAAAAAATACATTACCCAATGTTGGCACATAATACGTACCGACAGACATGAATGAGTTAAAAACCTATATAAATTCAACATATTGGGGGGAAAAAACAGCACTACGATGTGAAAGTACGAATTAAAAATAGCAAGAAAATAAGATACAATTGAGTTTTCAATGTGTTCTTTGCGTATTTCACTGTTTGTTGACTTTTCTCTGTTTTCATTAGAAAGCATTCGTTTCATTTGTCTCATCATATATCTCCTCATATTATTTCTTAGTGGAATAAATGGGCTAAACGAGGAATTCTTAAATTGTAGATTGCTACCCCAAGTGATGTCGCGTAAAAAAAAATGTTACGAGTCGCAAAATTTCGTGTAGGGTCTTCCACTTTCAGACTTCATATTTTTAGGCTAAAGCAGTTCATGAAAACTTTTTGACATCAAAGATTTAGTTTAAATTTTCTAAATAAATCGAATGTCCGTTTAGTCATCAGAAATGAATGCTTCATTTACTTAACAGTTATAATTAGCAAAAGTTAACAAAGAATATAAATATATAATATATTAACTATATGTACGATGATAAATATATTAAATATATCGATATTATCTATAAAAGCAGAGAGGGTAAATTATTTTACAAACTCTAATTTCTTTTGAATTTTTATTTAGGATTTTTTGCCTTTTGATTTTTCAAAATGTTTCTCGTTTTGCGGTTGGACAGAATTCAGGCCACAAGGGGTATACTTTTGATTTATAATCTTACCCTTGACAGAAAATTTTGTCCATTTTAGAACTCCTATGGCGAGTGGTCTTTGAAAA
Organism: Araneus ventricosus; assembly: GCA_013235015.1. NCBI lineage: Eukaryota > Metazoa > Arthropoda > Arachnida > Araneae > Araneidae > Araneus > Araneus ventricosus. Next base: position 27,597 of record BGPR01015127.1, read on the forward strand.
AGTTAGTCATTCGGGTTCTTATCCATTCCTTCTATTTTGAATAATCTCTTTTACATTCTAAATTCTATTTTATGTGTTCTAAATATTAATTGTTGTAATTTTTTGTTGATGCAATCACTTGATGCTGTTGCGTTGAGCACGCAAAAAGGTGTATTGTTATCGTTTTTTTTGTTTAAATCTACTGTTTCTGATTTATACTTTTCACCTTTTAATTTATATTTCTATTATTTACTTCATTTACTTATTTATTTCTCAACTTTGGTTGGAATCGGGAACAATTTTTATAACATGGGATCCCAAACGGGATCACGAATGGGAAAAAGCGTTAGAACCCTCTACTCTTAAACAAACAACTAATATAAGCCAGCACTCAATTTTCATTTCATTCATGACTCCACAGTTCCCTTAAAACGAAGAACAAAATAACACTTCTTTCGGTCCCCTCGCCACACTCCCGATTCATCCAGGTCAGAAAAATCATAACACAAAATGCAGGGTTCGTGAAAAAAACGGAAACTTTCCATCTCTAATAAGCTAATTTACCCAATACAAGCACTCTTGTTCTTTTTTTCGGGGCGAGCGAGAAGAAGTGAGCGCTCTGCATGTCTCCGCCGATTTGCACGGATGCGATTGCCTTCCTCATCCCATAATGAGTCTCAAAGAAAAACTGGGCGAAATTCGACCTCTTCGTCTCAGCCCGGAGAAACAACATCCAGAAGGGGTATAGAGTTTCCATTCGTGGCATAGAATGACGTAAATAGCCCCTGAGTGTGCACGTACCGCCATCTTGGATATCTTCCAGTAATCCTCCGACACCCTTGAGAAAAACTTTCAGCCTCAGGATGTCTTCCCCGCCGCAAGAACTTTGTTTCGCCTTTCTTCCTTTTTTCTTTCTTCTTCTTTTACTTCATTCGTTCCCCTGCTTTTCTTTTCCTCCCTGTTTTCTTCCACCTTTTTTTTAATTTTATTTTCCGTTCCCTGTCTTAATTTTCGCTTTTAATCTCCTACCGTTAGACGGCCACGACGGGACTCCTTTTTGACAAATCTCAACCACACGCGGAGTCCTACATTCTCGACAGTTTCTGTAGCGGAATGATTACAAGTAGAAATTTGGAAAGTCGCTTTTAAACAAACAGATTCGCTAGGATGCCAAAAATAACAGCAGTAAATTGCGGCCAACAATTGAAAATATTGGATTAATAATGAATGGCGCTTAATGAAAGTGATTGTAGATAGAGCCGGCCCGAACAAAAGCGGGGCCCGGTGCAAAGTTGACTTGCGGGGCCTTGAAACAATTTTCGTACAGCAAAATAAAAAAATTGCATTTTGCTATTTATTATATTGCACAATTTGGTATAGAACATGAAAATGATAAATAATTATCTTATTTTTAATAAGGTTAATATTTCAATCGCTCAAAAAATTGTTAATAAATCAAATAAAAATAATTTCTTCATAAATACAAGTTGGTATGCGGCTTACCAGCGACTTTGGTTTCATTTTCTTGCATGCTTTACGGCAAATTCGTTGATAATATAATTTAGTTTTTCTTTCTTTCTGTTTTGTTTTGGTTAAATGGGATTCAATAGTTTTGCTAAGAAGGTAAATTGCTCTTGATTAATGCTAAGATTTAAAGTAATTATTTCTTAGTTTCAATCTTAAGAAAGGTCTCTCTGAAGATGCAACGGTAATTGGTAAAGATCAATTTAATTTTCAGAAAAATAATAAAATTTCGATACAATGCAAATAAATTATTTTTAAATAAATATTGTAACATTGTGTCTTGGTAGGCAAAACTCCACGACAAATTTTGATTTTTTTAAATAAATCAATGCAATCAATTTTCATTTCGCAAAATCAGTCAGCGGCGCGGGGCCTTCAGAAATGCGGGGCCCAGTGCACTCGCACCGTTCAAACCCCCCTTCAGGCCGGCCCTGATTGTAGACACTTTGTGGATAAACTAACTCGAATGAGAAGGTTTATATAAAGCAAAAAACCTATGTTATACATTTGTTGCTGTCAGGTGACTTATCTAATGTAAAAAAGAACACAAGTTTTTTTGTTGTTGTTGCACACCACTCTTTGACCCCTTTGGTGCCCGACTTTAGTGTTGTTAGATTTATTAGACTCTCCACCGCCTTGTAACCAAAGAATTAAGTTCACTATATTGAGTGGACTGTCAGGCCTGGTCCGGGCCTGACAATCCTGGACAGAAATCCGGGATACTTTTTCAACAGGGAACAAACAATCAAAATCCAGGACTACATCGGCTAATCCTGGACGTCTGGTCTAAATTTATTACTATCAGTTTTTATAATATGCATCCATTTTTTTTTAAAGAAAGATAATTGCATGAAGGGTGTGGAGCTTTTGCCGCAATGCCAAATCAGAGTTTTGTGAATCTTTATTTACCATATAGAAATTGAATATCTTACATAGTTAATCAAATAACTCATTTGGAAAATTTAGTTGACTTATTGTAAAAGATGTCTAATTCGTACTTTCGGGTCTATAATTCTTTCGACCTCACAAATGAGCTTTGCTCGGAATACTTTGAATGATCGGAATACTTTGAATAGAAGAACTTTGTTTCGTCTCTTTCTTTTCTCTTTTGTCTAATTCTTTCATTGCTTTTCTTTTATTCCGAGGTTTCTTCCTCTAATGTTTTATTTATTTTATTTTTCAGCTGTCTTAATTTTAGTTTTTGCCACTGAAAGGCCACAACGGAACTCTTATTCTCAAATCTCAACCACACGCGGAGGTCCTACATTCTTCAGAGTCCCTGGAATGTCACAACTACAACAACTAAGGAAAGACACCTTTAAATAAGTATGTTCACCAGGATTCGAAAACTGACGATGATAAATTGCTGCTAATCATTAGAAATATTGCCTGAATAATGATAAAATAAAGGATAAGCCTTTAAATAATGTATACTTTTTTTGTCTTAAGGATTTCTGAATTTTTTTTTCCACTCCAGATCCATTTTCGTTAATAAAAATTTCGCTCGAATTCATTTTTAGAAGTATTTTTTTATTGCTGCTGTTACCTGGATTGCACATTTGGGCTATAATAAATCGGTGATTCTCTATACAATTATAATTGGCATTTCTTCGCCATCTGCCATAGTTTTTGAAATAAAATTCATAACTTTCAAGTGTAGCCACTACGTACGCTGAGATCAGTCTCAGATAATGATGCATGGTTAGATTATTGTAACTAGACAGTGATTAAATAGCTCTAGTTCTATCTAGGGTAACCATACGTACGGTTACCATACATCTGGATTTCAAGCTCACATCTGGACTAGTGTCTGGATTTTCTCCAGTGGATGCGAAGTGGGAGAAATTTGGTTAGAGAAAATCTGACTATTCGAAAAAGCTGACGTTTTTCTACTAATCAAAGAAAATTAATTGTTTACTTCTATTGTTGATGAGAAAAAGGATGAGCTTCTTTCTTTATCCAGGCCCCAGTTCAAATTGAAAATTAAAAGTTTTGACAGTTTTATTACAATTCTGTTTTTCATTAATGTAGTGCCGAATTGCCAAACATAATAAAAATTGTCATTTTTGGATTCTGACGTCTTAAATTTTTCTTAACTACATCAAACTCTGTGCTAGTGTTATGAAAGAGGATCGTTGGTAGGCTGCTTTTAGAATTTTATACTTAAGTTTGGCCCCCCCCCCCTCTCCTAGATCCTTCAACACCGCCCGCACGCCGGAGTGTCCGGATTTCATCTAAAAAATTATGATAACCCTAGTTCTAGCTCTAATTCCATGGAATATGAGACTTCCATGTTTATTAGGTAAGTGCACTTGCAATGCCACATTTTCCCCAGCAATAGCAATGTCCGGAGGTGAAGAACCTTGCGTTCAAGAGCTCCATTAACCCACAGCGTATAGCATTACCTTAAACAAACCAGCGGGAATGGTCTCCTCTAAACCTTCTCGTATATACTCCTAACACATGTAGATAAAAAATAAGCTAAAATAAAAGGCAGTGAAACGAACAAGAACCCCAAACGCAGTGGGGAAAAAATAAGCGAAACATCATACCACGATTTCCGAAGGTCTCCCAACGCGGATGGAATTAGAAACCGGCGTGATTACCAATAGGACTGGGTGTAGGATAAAGGAAACGAAATTTGCAATTTGAATGCCCTTTTTCAACCGATTGACAAAAAAAATCGGACACAAATCTACCAATAAGGTAAGAAGGCCACATACCAAATTCCATTTATCAAAGGAATTTTTAAAGAAGTTATTGCGTTCAAAAGTATGCGATTATACAGACAGACAGTCAACCCTCTGACGGATTTGGTCCAAAATTTCATACGGACCTACATTCCTGAAGATAAAACTGTGTACCAAATTTTATCCACCTAGCTATGCAAGCTTGTGAGTTATCGCGTTCACATTAACACGGACAGACAGACTTCCCGTAGACGGGTTTTGTCCAAAATTTGATAGAAACCTACAAATTATGTGTGAACCCAGCTAAAAAAAATCTGCAGAAAATCTGAAGGTATTTGGAACATGTTTTCTTCAGATTTTCTGCAGAAAAAAAATGCAGAATATCTGAAGAAAACTATGTTAAATACCTTCAGATTTTCTGCAGAAAAAAAATATGTTCCAAATACCTGCAGATTTTTCCACAGTCAAGGTTTAATTATTAATTTCAATTATTATTAATTTAATTTATGAATAAACTTACTTAAACGATTTGGAATGTGACGAAACTTCAAGCTCTTCTGGGATTCGAGCCCGCGATCCTATAAGCAGGCGCGCTACAGGCAGGTGCCCTAACCACAAGGCCACGTCGGCATACGCGAGGTGGGGATAAATTAATCTATTTAAGTTATAGCGTCACCATGGCTCTCGTGGCGCCATCTAGTGGTGTAAAAATCAACCAAGATCAGAATATTTGTTTCAATTGATAATTTTATCCATCTAGCTATTTAAGTTCTTCAGTTATCGTGCTCACTCGAACACGGACAGGCAGACAGACAGACTTCCCTTGGATGTATTTTGTCCAAAATTTGATAGAAATCTACAAATTGTGTGTAAAGACCACCTACCAAATTTGATCCCTGTAGCTTTAACAGGTTTTGGGTTATCGTGTTCACAGACAATTTCAAAATTGTGTTTTTCGGACTCAGGGAGGTGTAAAACGTGTAGATTCATCAAAATGTCGAGTTCGAATTTTTTGTCGATTACAATACTTTCTCTTTGTATACTTCGTATGCTAGAAAGTAATAATTCTGGCACTTCTGTTCATACATTTTTATTGAAATTTCTTTTTGAGACGTTTCGCAGGGTGGCTCATGTATTTGATACTGTATTAATGCTAAATAGCTACATTAATATTAAAAAGATAACAAAGAAAGCACAATCAGTTCTTATGGCATAAAAGACTGAAAAAGAGCAGAGAGAAGAATCTAGAGGAATATTATATTGCCGGTATTTTGGAACGAAACAAAAAAAATAAAAAAAGGTTTAAATATTCTTTTTTTTTTTTTCTTTTAGAATCTAATTATGAAATCAGGTTTCAGCTTATCTAAATATAGAATTCTAATTGTATAGAAACGTTCTTAGGCCAGTGATTTTTTTTTGTCTGTCTTTTATTAAGACAGATTTAGATATATCGTATGATGCGCAAGTAGACACGACAACCAAAGGAACAAAATTTAATATAACAAGAAATGTGATAAATTTATTTGTGTAATTAACCACTTAACTTTCGTGTCCGTGCGTCATATATACATCGAATCATCGTATTTTTAAACTTAAAAGCCAAAATTAATGATTTTATTATGATTATGATTCATTATAAAATTTATCTGGAATCCATAAAACTCTCGAGTGTTTTATGGATTTTTAGGTTGAATCAAAGTAACAATACATTCACAAAACAGTTGAACAGTTCAACTCTTTTCAGCTTATTTTAAAAGCGGATCTACGAAGAATTTTTTTTTTTTAAATTCAATAATATAATTTCAGAAATCGACTTCTGATACTCAGTGGCCATTACATATTTGCAGAAACATTAAAAATGGCTAGAATTTCATTACAACGGCGAAATGTATTGTTGAAAATTATATTTAAAAACATTTTCTAATTGATAAAATAAGTGAAAGCATCCACAACAATCGAACCTTTATCACTCGGTTTCTGAATCTGAAAATGTCGTAAAAAACGTGTGTTTTTTTTCTCCTCCCGACAATACTATCGTCGTCAAATACCAAAATTTAGTTTAATTTTTAATTAATGAAAATTGTAACTAAAATTTCCAAGAATTATCTTCCAGAAGGACGTTTCCACCCTTCAAAGTATTTATGTACCGAATTTGGTAGCAACTATCTGTCCTGCAAAGCCTCAATAAACTTCTCTAATTTTTTATTAAAACAAAAGACATTCGCCTCCCCTCTCTTCTAAAAGCTCATTATTCCTTATATATCCATATGTTAATGTATTCTCCTATTCCTTTTGGTCTAACTTAATTTACTGGAAATCATCCTTCGAGCCATTTAGCAGTCACCCAATTTATACAGGGTAGTCATAAATTATTTGGACATATTTCAAAAATTACAAAAAAAAACTAACAGTGTCTTTTTTTTAAATGAGAGCGCATTTAAAAAAGTTTTTTTTCATATAGGTAATACGCCTTTACGGTGATCTAGGGGGACGTAAATTATTGTACATCTCCCATTTTAGAGAGCCATTATCTGCGAAACTATTAAAGCTAGAAGAAAACTAAAAGCATGTATTTGTAAAGAATTTTATGTTCTTTAATTTGTTAAATCAATTGAAATTCGAAAACTGAACAGTTTTCGATATATTAAAAAAACTGAAAAAGGACACTAGAAAACGCTCATCGGCTTCTGCTGATCGGTAGCCATTGCGTATAGAAATCTCTCGCTGTAACAAATTTAGAACTCCATAATGGTACGTCACCTATCTGAAAAAAAACGTTTTTATTTTCTCTCTCATTAAAAAAAACCCCGTAGTTGTAACGTTATTAGTTATTTTTTTATTAATTTTTGAAATGCGTCCAATAATGTATGACCACTCTGTAGATCTCCTTCAGAGTCGAGGATCGTGCCGAACCACTTGAAAATACAGTTGATGGATGACTTCCTATTTTAAGCACCCAATTCATTTCAACACAGCAAGCAAACTCTAATCCAACGTTTTGCAATCGTTTAAATTTTTAAACGAGATTCTGAATTGCTTACGAAACGAATTGCCGTGCATTTTGAAATGATTTCACCTGTCTCCGTTCAATCATTTTCGGCAGAATTGCAGACACAGGCGAGTTTTTGAAATCCTGTGAATGTGATATTCTAAATCACACAATACTTAGAATTTGAAATCTTAATAATAATTTATACCGATGGATATATTTGCATGTTAGTTTCCCTCCGTTTCAAAATGTTGAAATCGGAAAAGTGGAGTTGAAAATTTCTTATCTTTGCTTTATTCTTTTTAATTTTAATCGTAATTATTCGTGAGAAGTTCTTAATTTTATTTAAAATTGATAGACTTTTATTTTAAAGAAATCTGTATCTTATAAATAATTCGATTATATAATTGATGATTTGACGGTTTGGCTGCAATTCATTGGCCTCCACAGCGGCCATCACCTGCATTTCTTGGCAATTACAAGCTTGTAGTGAACTATGAAAATCCAAGTAGTTAAAACTGTGCATATTTAAGAGATAATAAAATTTGAGAGATTGAAAGAGAAATTTAATAATTTGAGAGAAAGTTTTAAATAAAATCAAAAATAAATAAATAATATTTAAACACTATTTAGACAATTGAAATAAAAAGAAATTTAAGAGGGTTGTAACTGTTTCATGGCGATGACTCTGGCGGAGCAAAACGAGAAGCGGAGTTCGAACCTGCGGTAAGCGGGTGAAAGCAGCACATTAACCAACTGAGCCAATGGGGCTTGTCAACAGAAAGGCTGGGGGTGATTAAAGAAGGGGTAGGGAGTTTGTTTACAAACAAAGTTATTTATGAAGAATAACCATGGGTCTTTTACGATTAATCTCAAGGGAGCTATCATAGGAGGGAATATTATTTATCGTAATATTATCAATTTGATTAATGTTTTTATAGAATTTTGCTGAAAATTTAATTATGAATTCTTTGAGAGAGGGGATTTTGAGAGCATTTCTAATATCAACATTTCTGAAATACCAACAAGCCTGCACGATCATTCGAATAGTTTTATTTTCCATTGATTATATAATTACTATAATTATAAAAAAAAATAAAAATATTTTGTGCTGAAGAAATGAAATAAAAACTCTGAAATTATTCTTAGGGCTACAAAACAATGAAAATAAGTCCTCTGTCGTATTACTGATCTCGTGTTTTTTCAAAATGAAGATATAATATTTAGTTAAATGAATTATTTAACCAAGTTAAATATTAAACATTGTGAATATTTTTTCCGTTGTTCCATTTTTCATTATTTTCTAGTACTGTGGCTTCTAATTTATTCAAGAAAAAATAATTTTGATTTTAGCATTCAACCGTTTTTTTAGAAAAATTAGTACAGGAAACCGGATTAAAAATGCCTGGAAGATTTTCTTCTGCGAACTACATTACTTAGAGTAAAAGTTATTAGACTAAAGAAACTTATGCAAAGAATCCAACAGCTCTGTTTTTTTCTCTGCAAAGGAAACAGCGAAAACAGTTAACATCTGCACATCCTCCTATCGAAACTAATTAACGTTTCAAAAAATGCACGCAAAAAGTTTGATAACAAATAAAAGAATTAAAATGAAGAGTTAAAATATGAATATGTGGTATTACTTGAGGACTTATTTTTATAATTTCAAACAAGCAATTTCGGAAAATCTTGCCGAAAGAAAAGAAGGCAGGATTTAAAATTTAATATCTGTTAACTGAATTTTCAATTATCCGAGGTGATTACGGTCCGAATCAGCTCGGATAATCGAGATACTACTGTCCGAGGTGATTACGGTCCCAATCAGCTCAGATAATCGAGATTCTACTGTCCTAGGTGATTACGGTCCCAATCCGATAGGATAATCGAGATTCTATTGTATTCATATTTGAATTATCAACAGTTCAACCCGCTGGTGTGGTGCCCACAACCCACATCCACCGACTCACTCATAGGGTTTAAAGTCCACCTGGTGTCATGCGAAGTTTGAAGAGGAGGTTGCCAGCTCAGGTGTCGTCCTCGTCATCTGACCGCTGTTCAAAATTACGAGGTCAGTCCCAAAACTAAAACTAAAACTCAGCTGTTAAGCTGTTTTGCGTTAAGCTAGTTTGATCTCATCATCAATGTATAGTAAATTCTCATTCACAAGTTTCACTACACCCCTTGCAGAATATTTCTGCACTATCACAATTAGGAGACTTTTAAGTTTTAACTGAACTTAATTTCTACCTTGGGAAATAAAATTTGCAGACTAACTAAAAATAAAGATTTGATAATATTAATTGAAATATAAAACAAACAGCGGTTGGGAATGCTACACATTTTCAGGAAGATACTAAATTTTAGTAATTTATATCCTCACAATTTTTGCTGGAATGAAATTAAATTTTGATTTTATAGTTTGGAATTTTTACACATGAACTAAAAAGACTAAAAACCCGGTACAAAGTGTTCTGATGTAGATAAAAAAAATAAATAATAATGAGTAGTAATAGACAAGATCGAATTTCGTTTCTTGAAAAAAAGCATAACTTAAAAATTAATTAACCAAAAAATGTACCAATCTGCTCACCAGTGCGAGTTTAAATACCGCTCATGCAAGTTACATTTCTCGGATATACGGTACATTTCATTACGTAAATTGGGGAATAAA
>BGPR01015128.1:11565-26395 GCA_013235015.1 Araneus ventricosus
GTCTTTGTGCTAAAATTGTAGATCTATATCAAATTTTGATCCAAATCTATGATAAAGTGTATGTCTGTCCGTTTGTATACATTTAAACACGATGACTAAAAAACGCAACAGGCTATATGAAAGAAATTTGGCCCATGGCTTTATAACAAAAATTGTAGAACTGTATCAAGTTTTGACAGGCAGGCAGTCTGTCAGTGTAACCACATGTATGTGAACACAATAATTCAAACCGTGACAAACACGCTGAATGAAATTTATTCTGCGGTCCTAACGCCAACTAAATAAATGTGTTACAAATTTTGAACCAGTTTTTGAATAATGCTAGCTAAGAGCATAGCCAAAGATTATAGATTCCCCCTAACTTTCTTATTCGATTCTAGGGTTGGGAAAAACCTACCGGTTTAAACCTAAAACCGTTTTTTGTTTCGATTATTTTTTGTCCCGGTTTAAACCGGTTATTTTTTTAAAATCCAAAAAACAGGGGGGAAAAACCCGACAAAATCTATCAAAGATCTAAGCTATCAAAAGAAATGCTCGATTTTATATTCGAGTTATGAAGTCTTGAATTTCATAGGCCAATAAACGCTTCCTCGAGGCGGACATTGAGATGGTCTAAAATAGTCATAGTCAAGCTTTCATAACTCGATTAGTTTTGGTCGCAGAATAGTGGGACCTTTTCTGTAAAATTTCAGTGTGCCAAAAATATTTTAATAAATATAATTAATAGGAGCGAGTGACTGTATAAAAATTTAGACATAGTTTTTTTTTATTATACATATAGACGCAAACATAACAAAATGCGATTTACGTCTGTACTATCTAATTTCTTTTCTTATTTGTCTACAATACTTAAACAATTCTTAAAATTTTGTCTATAATACTTAAAAAATTCTTAAAATTTTGTCTATAATACTTAATTATTGTATTAATTACTCATTTTTCATTTTTACTTATTGTGTTAATTACTCATTTTTTATGATTATTTATTGTATTAATTACTCATTTTTTATTATCACTTATTGTATTAATTACTCATTTTTATTATCACTTATTGTATTAATTACTTATTTATAATCATTTCTTATTACATTAATTAATTACTGTATTATTACTTACTTATTGTGTATTATAATTAATAAAAAATTCTGTCCACAAATGTTGCTTTAAAAAAAACAACCGAAAACCGGTTTTTTTCAAAAACCGTGTATTTTGAGCGGTTTTAACCGCCATGTTAAACCGGAGGTGAAAAAAGCGGTTTAACCAGAGTTTTTTTGCAATAACGTCATCCCTGTCCGATTCACACTCCTCAGCTATACCATGCCTTAACGCACCACGCCACTGCTGGACCCTGACTTCCTGGTGGCATTATTAAATTCGTGCCTTTTATTGCCATGATACACCATATATTTGAACATCTGGCAAAAACTTGTACATTTTTATCTCTTATGATGTCTTTTAGTTAACTGCCCATTATCATCGTTGTCTTCTAGCAGACATTCATTATTTGACAATAACAATTCATTTATCATCTATCATTTATACAGATGACAGAATTTGTATGTCTTTAGTTAACTGTCCATTATTATCGTTGGGTTCTAGCAGATATTCATTATTTGACAACAACAGTTCTTTTGAGATCATCTATCATTTATACAGATGACAATAGAAAAAAAACATTAAAAAAGAAACAAGAAAAATATATATATAAGAAAACAGAAGAAGTAAACAATAATGATAATAATACACCTTTTTGCACGCCCAACGCAGCAGCATCCAGTGATTGCATCAATAAAATTTTCCTACAATTAACCAACCAATCACTATAGAATTAAACAACAAAAATTCTCTAATAATTAAAATAGTCAAAACACATGTAAGAAAAAATTAGAAAATAAAAGAAAATACAATCAGAATGGAAAAAATGGAAGGGAACTCGAATGGCGAACTTTTTCAAAGAGCCACCCGCCATCGGAGTTCTAATATGGACAAATTTTCCATCGAGCGTGAGACTACAAAGTCAAAATTATACCCCCTGTGGCCTGAATTTGTCCATTAACTGAAATATAAGAAATAATCCCTTTGAAAAAAAGGAAAGGACAAGAATAACAGATGACAGAATTTGTATAAGTTTTTAGTTAACTGTTCATTGTTTTCGTTGGCTTCTAGCAGACATTCATTATTTGACAACAGCAATTCATTTGAGATCATCTATCATTTATACAGATGACAGAATTTGTATAACAATACATCTTACGTCTTCTTTCTCACCCGTCTGTGTTGATTGGCTTTGTGCCAATCATGATGCATGTCTTTGGTGTCGAGTTTCAATGAGAATCTTCTGTTTAGTTATGTATTAAGAGACGGCAATCATCTTGTAAGTACGTCAAAATAAAGTTAGCGGATATTTTTAATCGCCGCACTGAATGAGTACCCCTTGCTTTTTATAAGTATTATACTACAGCTGTGCTAATATTTTATATGTCATCTATTTTCTTATAATTATCACCATTATGTCTGCTAATGTTGTTTTAATGGTATGATATTTGAATAAGTTCCTCAGTCTCTTTTATAAAAAAAACCAGCGGGAGTGGTCTCCCCTAAACTTTCTCGTATACTCCTAACACATGTAGAGAAAACTAGAATAATAAAAGACGTCAAATAAACTTCCGTTGCAAGTAAACCAAACTTGGAACCACGCGTGGTTTGAAGGATCAAAACAAATTCAAATCCCTGCGCATTCTTTTGCGCAACAGGACCTGGCGAGACTCCCTAAATGTTTGCTTCCTTACAAAATCGCGCCAGAATTGGTTTTTGGCAAACTGCCAAGTTTTCGGAGCTTCCCTTCTTTGCACAGACATTGCCACTAGTAGGTATGCGCAGGGAGTTAGGTTCAAAACTGAACAAGTATGCGATTATACAGACAGACAGACAGTTAGCCCGTCGACGGATTTGGCCCAAAATTTTATACGGACCTACATTCATGATGATAAAACTGTGTACCAAATTTTATCTATCTGGCTTTTCAAGTTTTTGAGTTATAGCGTTCGCATGACCTCGAACATACAGACAGACAGACTTCCCGTTGACGGATTTTGTCCAAAAGTTGATAGAAACCTACAAATTATGTTTAAAGACCACATACCAAATTTCATCCCCGTAGCTCTAATAGTTTTCGAGTTATCGTGTTCACAGACAGACAGACATAATTCCAGAATTGTGTTTTTCGGACTCAGGGAGGTCTAAAACGTGGAGATTCGTCAAAATCTCGAGTTCGAATTTTTTGACGATTACAATGCTTTCTCTTTCTTCGTATACGAGAAAGTAAAAATTAATGTTTTAATACGCCATGCCTTGTTTTAAGGATACAGTACAACCCCTGTTAACCAATCTAAAGAGGAGAAACCGTTTCGGATAACGCTTTTTTCTTTCACGTATAAGAAGTATGCAAATAGAAAGTATTCGAACTCGAGATTTTGACGAATCTCCACGTTTTAGACCTCCCTGAGTCCGAAAAACACAATTTTGCGATTGTGTCTGTCTGTGAACACGATAACTCGAAAACTATTAGAGCTACGGGGATGAAATTTGGTTTGTTATCTCGGCACACAATTTGTAGGTTTCTATCGAATTTTGGACAAAATCCGTCTCCAGGAAGTCTGTCTGTCCGCGTTCATGTGAACTCTATAACTCAAAAACTTGATTAGATAAATGGATAAAATTTGGTACACAGTTTTATCATCAGGAATGTAAGTCCGTGTCAAATTTTGGGCCAAATCCATCAAAGGGTTGACCGTCTGTCGGTGTGTACATTCGCATACTTTTGAACACCATAACTTCTTACAAAAATTACTTAGATAAATGAAATTTTGTAGGCAGTCTTGAAACCCCAATTGTAGATTTGTCTCCAATTTTCGTTTAAATTGGTTAAAAAAAGGCGTTGAAATTTCATATTCGATGGGGGGGCCTTATCCTACGACGCAAAAAAAGGAGTGAACTCTGGAGCGAGTGTTTTCCTCACTTTACGGAATACCGCACGTTTTCCCCACCTTAGGGAATACCTCAAGTTTTCCGGCTCGCGGTGTATTTTTGCTCCGTACCCGTGATATTCGTATGTGAGAAAGTTTTGGGAGGTCACTCCCGCTGGTTTTATTTGGATTTTTGATTTCAGAGGCATTTCCGATAACCGGGGTTTCTGTTAATCCGTGTTCGTTTAACCGGGGTTTTACTGTATTGGAGTATGATTTTCAAAAACTTGAATAAATTACATAGCGATTGGCTCGTATGGAATTTTCAAAAAAGCACTAAGCAAAACGTTGGAAAAGTTTTCGGATCCCAGGATATTTCAGGAGTTATTAACTGAATTCCTTACTTGTGAGAAATTTCAAAATAGATCGACTATTGTTAAGGCAAATCTCTATGAAAAATAAAGAAAAAAAAAGTCATCTTAATTATGATAATTAGCAGTTCCAGTGCCACATAGAAAGAATTTAAAATTAGAATACTTTCTTCAGTTTGATATCTTCCAGTTTGAAATGTGCAAAGTTTGCAAAAACGTCTTCATAGCATGCTTTACCATAAAAAAAAGCTAAAAGGCAGTAAAACGAACAAGAGCCCCTAACGCAGTGGGGTAAAAAGTAAGCGAAACTTCATACCACGATTTCCGAAGGCCGTCCAACGCGGAAGTGGAATTAGAAGCCGGTGTGATGACCAATGGGCTGAATGTAAGATAAAGAAAACGAAATTTGCAATTTGGACGCATTTTTTTTAACCGATTGACAGAAAAATTGGACACAAATTTACCATTAAGGTAAGAAGGCCACATACCAAATTTCATTTATAAAAGTAATTTTTTTAAAGAAGTTATTGCGTTCAAAAGTATATGTATATATAGACCGACAGACAGTCAACCTTCATCGGATTTGGTTGATACAAACCTACTTTCCTGATGATAAAAATGTGTGCCAAATTTTATCCACCTAGATATTTAAGTTTGTGAGTTATCACGTTCACATGAACACGGACATACAGGCAGACAGACTTCCCGTGGACGGATTTTGTCCAAAATTTGATAGAAACATACAAATGATGTGTAAAGACCGCATCCTTGTAGCTTTAATAGTTTTTGAGTTATCGTGTTCACAGACAGACAGACATAATTCTAAAATTGTGTTTTTCGGACTCAGGGAGGTCTAAAACGTGGAGACGATTACAATACTTTCTCTTTGTATACGAGAAAGTAAAAAGTCATCTTAATTATGATAATCAGCAGTTCCAGTGCCACATAGAATGAATTTAAAATTTGAATACTTTCTTCAGTTTGGTATCTCCCAGTTTGAAATGTGCAAAGTTTACAAAAACGTCTTAACGAAGACTTCTGGCATATTTGTGAGTCTTATTAATAACTTTTAAGTACCTTTACTCCATATTTCATAGCCTGCTTTACCATAAAAAAACTGGATACTGTGGTAGAGTTAACGCATTCCACGCGTGACTCAGTATTCGAGATCCATAGCGTCGTTGGAGCAAAATCTCGGGTGTCAGCCATCAGGCACGTTTCACCCATAATTCCTCAGCCAAGCCATTCGCACCTCCAGGCTCGTGAGCCATTTTCTTTCTTTTTTTTCCTTTCTAGATTCTTCTTAACTGTATATTTCGGTCACATGATGGTGTCTTCTGACCGTTTTCGGGCGATAGATGTTTGTTTTATTTTCAAACTCCGAATGGCAACACCTCCTACGGGGCCTCTCTGGGAAAGGATTGCTGAAAATAAACTTCCCTTCTCCTCCCCCCCGTGTTTTGTTATGGTATTAACTTCCCTTCTTGGGAAGTTCGTGCAGCATCTTCAGCTGAATAAAATATGGCGAATTTGTTCTCTAGAAATAAAAAGTTTCGAAAGAATTAGAGGAAGAATGTAAGAAAGAAGTCGTGAAAAATTAACATGATAGTTTGATGGTAGAAAGCATCACTCCTTCAAGCTGAATTTAGACTGGAATCTTTCTAGGTTGCATATTTATGTTTGAAGGATTGTATTGAGTGAAATATTTCTTATTTTTCAAACCGAAATTAATATGTTCTGAAAAATTAAACCCTTTCTACAGATAATAGATTTGTTGCTTGCAAGTAAACTATTTTTTATTAGGGTAAAAATAGCAGGTTATTAATGGAAAACTTTGAAAATATAATTTTCTTAACGTTTCGATATTTAATAATATCACAAAAGAAGCCGCTTAGAAATTTCTGACAACCTTAAACCTGAGCTTATTTCAACGAAATCATCTTTTCAATAAATATATTTCTCATACATCCAATCGAATGCATAAAATTCCATTCTTTTTAACACCTTAATTCTATATTTTATTATGTACCTTCCTCTACGCCAGTTGTTAGAATTTATTTCTTTTGAAAATTATTTTAAAAAAATTATTAATGCTAATAATGTGTCACACTCTTATTTTGCATTAATATCAATGACGCATGTTTTAGCTATATAAAACACGTGCTACGGTTGCATTTCAAAGGATCTGATAATGCATATAATATAGGTAAAAATTAAAGTCACATTTCAAAGGATCTGATAATGCATATAATATAGGTAAAAATTAAAGTCAAACTCCACATTAAATGTAAAAACAAATATATTGTTTTATGTTTGGTATCTTATATCATTTCCTGTCATAGTTTTTGAAATAATTCTATAATTTTTCCAAATCCGATTCAGATTCTTTCAGTTAGTGTTAGTTCTGATTGCCTTCGTTTCATTCCTACAATTTCCGAGTTAGATTTTGCAAGTCAGCTCATTTCTTGGATTATTTATTGAATTAAAAATGTGCCGACTATGCTAAAAATGTCAGGTGAAAAATTCTCTCCACGTATTTGATTGCATCAGATTCTCCGGATTCTTTATCTCCTCATTTGATATTCCTCGCATCCATTGAGAAAAAATTAAGAGATTTCGTATTTTTCTCAATTTCTTTTCATTTGTAAGCCAAAGATGACGAACTCGCGACTGTTAACGAATATCTTCTGCTTAGCTAATAGAGGCAGGTATATAAAATAGCATTTAACATAAGTTTAAGCAAACATTTATTGCCTTAAATATAATTGTCTGAATTATATGTGATTGTTAATGAAATTTAGTTGAAATTGCAGCATATCGGGAAAAAAGTTTAGTCTGTTAAAACTGATTTTGGAAATTTTTCTTATTTCGTCAATACAAAATAGAATCGATACTTGGTAATTTGCAAAGGGAAGTATTAGGAGTCCAGCGCTTTTCTGATTTGAAGGCAGTTTCTATAAGCATAAAATGCAGCAAGCGCTTGATTTGACCATACTCTTCCAAATATGTGGTTTAAATGAAATTCCTTTAAAATATTCCGCGATAGAATTAAGAGTAAAAACTAAAATCTCATTTAATACTTTTACACAATGAGTAACAGTTGAAAAACAAGTGTTCAGATCTAAAAAATCAATACAAAGAATCAGTTCAAAACCAAATCATAAACATATAAAATACAAGAATGAAAAAGTTCATTAACGGTCCAGTATAAGCATAAATTACATCGATAAAAAGTATATAATTTACAAAAAAAAAATTTTAACGTGAGATAAAATAAAATTAGCATAAACACTCATTGAAATGCTTGATAAAAAGGCTATTGTGTTTATTACAGTTTTGAAACAAAATGAAAATCTCTTGTGAAATCCAGAATTACTGATATTCAATTGGATCTCTATTAACACACTTTCCCTAGGAAAGGAGAAAGTTGATGACACAGAAGACTCGACAAGTATCAGAGAGAAGCCCATTTTATACTCATGTATATGGTTTTTTTTGTACTGTTTCTCCTCCCTCAAAAAAGTTCCAATTATTTATATCCGTTTTAAATTTATCTTGCTGTAGTACTCATGCATTGTATTTCTTTGACCCGTATTTTCCCTTTGAGTTGGCATTCTTGTGTAAATGTGCCAGTAATCCTTGAAAGTTTCAAAAATTTATGTACTTTTTTTTAATTACAGTAGAGTCTCCCTACAACCAAGTCTCTCTACAACGAATTTCTCCCTATAACGAAATTTTTAATCGGAATGTTAAATAACATTCAAAATATTCTCCATATAACGAAGTGGTTGTCTTCCTATAACGAATTTTTTCAGAGGTTTATCTTTTCGATTTTTGTCATTTTTGAAGAAAGTTGATAGTTTCTGTGCAACCAATTTGCTCACAAATGCCTGTTCTCTGGAACCACTCACTCTTAAAATGTGAAAATTTTTCTGAAAATTTAACAACACGAAATGCAAAGCAATGTAAAATAACGGAATTTTTCAAGTAAAATAAATGTAAGTGCATACTATTCTCTAAATTGGTGAATTGTCTTAACTTTTGAGCATTTTATTTATACAATAAAAATTAGTATAATTTTAACAACTTTATAATATATATTACTTCATTTTTAATTGAAAATTATAATTAAATACATTTGAACTTATCGCACCTATTGAAAAGTTTGGAACACTTACTTAAATAACTGCAAAAATCTCTAATCTCCGTGTAAGGAAATTTTCTCTATAACGAATTTTTCAATTGGAACCAAGCGATTTCGTTATAGGGAGACTCCACTGTATTTATTTTTCTGTACACATGAATTGTGTTTATTTGCCCCGTATTTCCCTTTGAGTTGTCATTCTTGCAGAGTTGCACCAGTAATCCACGGAAATCCCGGCACCCATTTTAAACAGCTGATGACCAAAACCCGAACAGTCATCGCTTGTCCCACTTTCCATATCCGATTTCATCAACTCGCCGTCTTGTTTATCATCAGCTGACCACAGCCAGTGTATCCAATAACCATCCACACACACACCCTCCGAACGGGGACTATCCCAGCTGATTCATCTCTTCCCATTTCCTTTGAAAAATCTTTTGTGGCTTCCCAGTCTTCCATCTCCGTTTTTTTTTTTCTCTCTCTCTCTCTTCCAGGAGAGAAACACTGACTGAGTCACTTGGAAAACTTCAGACTGCGGGATAGTTCCGGAAAAACGAAACCTCTTTCATCCTTGGGCGTGGGAGTTTGTTGCTGCAGCATTTCCTGAAATTCGGTTTGGGTGCCTTATCTCCCTCGCGTTGCAAAATGTTACTTGGAAGGTGATGGGGTCGGTTGTTGCATGATTGTGTTATTCCACCTCCCCCTTCCCTCCCTGAACCTGTTTGGCTGTTAGGGTTATCGAAGTACATCATCTTCGCGTGAGCCATTAAGAAAACCTGTCTGTTCCAATTTAAATATCGCCTGATCTGTGATGATGATAGGTGGTCTCGATCACGACACTTTTTGCCGTGTTTATGCGGTTAAATGTTTTATGTTGTTGCGAATTACTTTTTTTATCTGTAGGTAATTACACCAATTTAACTGCCATTAATTTAGGACAATGTTATAACAGTTTTTATCTGAAAATTAATTTGATTTAATTAAGCTACAGGATATGATTATGGTACTTCTATGTTATTTAATTTCTGGCGTGCGTTAATAACCTTAACAATATATTCCTTTATAAATCTTTATTTGCTTGATACCAGGATCAAAGTAAAACTTGAATTTAATATTAAATTTGAATCCAAATGACACGTTTAGGCTTATTTTCAGGAAAGGTCTTATTTTTCCACATAAAAACAACATACATTTATTCATATACAGAAATATAAGTTTACACATTTATTTTAACTACGAGTGTCTATCATATCTAATATATACTGTTGCAATTTATTTTTATCTTAAGTTTTGCAATTTACTTTTATCTCAAGTGTGTATTTTCGTCTTTAAAATTTTAAACTCATGGTGCGTTTTTAGAGGATTCGGTGATTGTGTGTTTTGACTTTTTAGCCCTTGCCTTTTGGAAATGGTCTTTTAATTTTTTAAAAAATGCGACTTTTAGAATCATAGTGTGTTTTAATGTTTTTGTGATTATGTGTTTTCATTTTTAATTGTAGATGCGTTTTCAAAATTTTTATGATTTTGTGTATTCGCTGTGGTCAACTTTTTATTTTTAGCGCAATTTTTTTATTTACTCGTTGTGGCTTTTGTTCTTTTAGTGTTTGTTGTTTATAGCACTCTGTAAATGGAGTTTTCTCCGTACTGTGCTTTTCTTTAAATAAATAAATAAATATTAACAATTTTAGCTCTGCTTAAAGAAATAGTTTATGAATATTACAAATCTATTAAAAAATCACGTTAGCATTCGTTTTTCGTATAAGGTCTTATTTTCGGGGAAATACGATTTAGTATTCGTGTGTATTTTCCATTTTCCTTGAAAATGATAAAAAAAACTAACGTTGTTATCAAGTCTGTTTGTAGTGGTAATGTAAAACCGATTTTACTCAGTCGAAGAAGCTAAATTTTCATATAATGAGATTTCAAAATTTCCCCATTTAAACTTATATACAGATTTTCAGACAAATGATTGTTAAATGTAAGGTTACTCGAATTTTTTTCAATTGGAATAAACAGGAGAATAAACTTTATACCGGATTTGGAGTCAAATATTTGAAAAAAATTCGATTTGGGCCTAAAAGTTTGTCATATTTAGAAGAAAAGATCGGACTTTTTTCCCGGAAAAACTACTTCATTAATAAAGTTATCTTTCTTCAACAGCTCCTTACAGTAACTTACTACAAGAAGCCTCGCTGTCGGTTCTGTCTTCACTACTGTGCACATGTCAGCTCACAGTTCTGCGGACAATAGCCAAGAGGGAGTGAGTCGTTCTCCACTTGGCAAAGCCCCATCCCACCGGAGAATTCATTTATTGAACATCCCCATCTCAAAGCAAGAAAACGTGTCTCTTTCCCTTGAATGGGTGATTGTAACCCTACCCTCACAAGGCCACCACTTACACTAATTGAGCCCATCATTCTTACTTTATGCAGCGTGTCACACTTCAACGAATCAGCGGCTTTCATTAATGGAAGGCATTCCTGCACTGTCTGCACCTCCCCCCCCCCTCTCGTTTACCGACGCTTTTCGTGATGATGAAATTAAGAAAACTTTTTTACCACCCCCTCTCTCTCTCTTCATGTCAGTGTTTGAATTGGAGGTGGTGGGCATATGAGCATTTAACATGAAACGTGTACTTTTTGATAATGAGGGCATATTAGATAATGAAAGAATACGAAACCCTCAGCTAGATGTTTTTTCAGCCAGGGTAATTTATCATTTGAAGTTATTAGCTTGTTGCTGATTTGGATCGATAAGGGTTGGGACCTCTCCTTGATTCGGGTTTTCGGCACCCATTTTCGAGTACTGCTGAAGTGACGAGATTTTCTGAACTTCATTCCGGAATGGGAGATATATTGAAGGAATTGGCAAGGTCAGTTGTGAATGAACAAATTAAATTGCCTCTTGACAGTTTAGTTTTGTCTGCTGTCTAATTATATGACAACTTCAGTTTTGGAAATGTGCTGTCGTATTGATTCAACTAATAGTCCATATAACATCTCAGCTGTTCGTATATTTCCCGTCATTTTTATATACAATTATAACTTCTTTGAAGACAACTTCTGTTTTAGAAATATGCTGTCGTATTGATTCAACTAATAGTCCATATAACATTTTAGATGTTCGTAGATTTCCCGTCATTTTTATTTACAATTATAACGTCTTTGAAGACAACTTCTGTTTTGGAAATGTGCTGTCGTATTGATTCAACTAATAGTCCATATAACATTTCAGATGTTCGTATATTTCCCGTCATTTTTATATACAATTAAAACGTCTTTGAAGACAGCTTCTGTTTTGGAAATATGCTGTTGTATTGATTCAACTAATAGTCCATATAACATTTCAGATGTTCATAGATTTCCCCTCATTTTTATATAAATTATAACGTCTTTAAAGACAACTTCTGTTTTGGAAATGTGCTGTCGTATTGATTCAACTAATAGTTGGTATGATATTTCAGATGTTCATAGATTTCCCGTCATTTTTATATACCATTATAACGTCTTTGAATGACTTAATTTTAAATTACATGTTTAAAACTACGATAATTCGATGCACGGACCAGACTCGGGCAGAGTTGATAAAGAGTTAAATTAAAATGTGGAAACGATAAAACAGTTAACTATGTAAAAATATGCAATTACATGGAAAAGAAAATAAAAAAGCACAAAATATGTTTTGCTGTTTCTTTTACAACGTTTTCTTCATGCTGATTCGTCTAAATTAGTCATAACAGGAAGAATTAGACAAAATGAATAATAATAGAAGCAATTTAATTGGTGCGCGCAAGTGCTGCATTATCCAGGAAAAATTGCGAAGTACAAAGATATAAATACGAATTAAGGGAAGTTTTAATTGTGAAAGAGTTAAAAATACAAAAATAATAACAAGCAACGATGAGGAATAAGAATCTGGTGGATGACGTCATCAGAGGCCATTCATCCATGCAGATTCAAAACCAGAATAGGTTTTCTGTAGAGAAAAGACTTTAAGGTCTAAATTTAATGAGAATTTTCTTCTAAGGCCTGAACCCACTTCGGTATAAATTGGAAAGGAAAACATTTATCCACAAAGAAGAAATTCAAAACAGTCTTTTAAATAAAGTATGAAAAGAAGGGCTTGAAATCCCTTTCCTCTTACTTAAGATGTGGAATGGAAGAAAAGAAAGAACGCCGTTACAAAAGTCAACTTTGTATATAGGTGTGCGCACCTATCTCCATCTAGTGAGTAATACACTAACTAAAAAACTTTATAATTTTTTTGTTGATTTTTCATTAAAAAATTTTTTTGTAGTTTTCATTTTGTTTTTTAGTATTTTAAAATTGTTTTAATGCATTTTTATAATTTTTATTTTCATTCTTTATTTTATAACAGGGAGAACTTATTCTATTTACAGAAAAAGTTGAAGAGTTAGAATTCTTTTAGAAAAATTAAACCTAATTTTTTTAATATGAATTGCTTATTCATAAACCAAAGCGTCATTTTATTGTAATCTGAGGTCCTTTTCAATTCGAGACGATGAGTTGAAAATCGGGACTGCCCAAGATAATCAAGGGAATTGGTGACTTTATATGTACAACAAAAGTTGGGAAATAAAAATTACTTTCTATCTAACTTTTTAAAATTAAATCCTGTGAATATTTTGTTATATGGGTTCTGTACACATAAGTAAAATTTGAGTCTGTCAAATTTCAGGCCTTTTACATTCATCTGTGACATCTAGTCACTTTAGTTAAACAAAAACATCGGAAATCCACACCATTAACCTCTGTTCCTTTGCTTATTACAGTTTCAGTTTACACGTGTTGACAATATCGCAAATCTGATAACTAAGGGCATATAATAGAACCAATTTTTTTTTTTTTTTTGTAACAATAGTGTCTCGTGAATAAATATCCATCAATTTCTTCTATGACATTCCACCACAAAAGAATGAATAACTCTGATTACGATGATAGCGAAAGGTGGAAATCAGGTTTTATTTATATTTTGTTTTTAACGTAGGACTACGCTCCTAACATTGGGGTCACAGGAAGGATTTTGATTCACACGCCAAAACGCCACAAAAAACGTTACATGGGATCCTCTATATCTCGGTAACTACATACGTATGTTAAAAACATAACTAATGTCTTATTTTAGAGATAAAGGGTAACAACAGAAGTAACAAAAAAAATTTAAATATCGGAAAAGAGTCACGCGAGTAAAGTAGTCCTACTCCTTTAACATCAGCGGCTGTTTGAAAGAGACAGCCTCCCGTCATTTTTTTTTTTATTCCGTATGAATTCAATTCTTAACCATAAAATTCTTATCACTGTCATGTTTTATTCTTTAAATAATAAATCAATGCTCTCCTAGATTGATTGAGTCCAATTCATATTTCATTTTGCGAAAAGCTTTGCGTCTTCCTTATAAAATGGAATTCTATTGTTTTACGTCCTGAAAGAGTTAACATTCATCAAGTCTTACAATCGATTCTCAAACTCGCGAAGTTGATATTGTTTCAAAACTCAAGTGACCAGCTGTTATGGTGAGCCAAGAGTTCCGAATTTTGACTACTGTTTGCCTCGGAATGAAAAAGTGTCCGGGATTTGTTACTATTGAGAACTGAATGTCCCGAATTTTCTTTATAAATAAATAGTCCATATTAAAGACCAGCAACTATATCTGAAATTTTTTTAAATGATTTTAAATAAAAGTAATGGGGAAATGAATGTTCTCTTTGTGAACTTTAACTATACTTATAAAGTGACCAGACGTCTCTGAATTGTTCAGCACAGCCCCTATATCCGAGTATTTGTCCCGAATTGTTTGTCCTGAATATGAGCTCGGATTGTCCTGTTTATATTTTCCTGAATATTAAGTATGTAAACAAAAGTATTTTTTAGCAATAAAACTAAATAAGTAAAGTTTGACTATATTTAATATTTTTAAAAGTTAGCTTCTTGAGTAATCTTTTCACCAATTTTACTTTGCAAAGAATATGGTCACCCTATTATAACCGATGTGGATGAATAAGCCTAAAGAGGGGAGTTAAAATAACAATAAAATATATTATTTATGCTTCTTTATCTTTCCCTGCCTTTTTTAAAAATGTTTTATCAGTTAATATTTCCATTGCTTCTGAAGTTTTTATCTTATTTTAATTATATATTTACATATTTTTTGGATCTGTGCCTCTATAGCTTTCGCTAGCCAGTTCCTTAATTGCGTTCCAGGTTTTGGAGCACCCCATTTTAGAAGTTCAGAAAATCTGATCACTTTAACAAAACGAAATCTCGAACGAGATATCGAAAATTAACTGTTATTTCTTGCATTAATTGCTTATGCAGTGTATGGAAGCGAAA